>JAEIIF010024755.1:0-17588 GCA_018874455.1 Drosophila trapezifrons | reverse complement strand
TTCTAGCTTAGTTTTTTCTTCTATCTAGCCTTTATTGTCTCCCAAAATCTGGCAACACTGGATGACACTCAAATCCTGGCCCTGTGGGCGGAATTATGTATGCTGCGATTGAGGAGGGTCTGGCGTGAAGACAGATACTGGAGAGGCAACACTACAATGTCCTGAACCATCAACAAGGCACGCCAAATGCCGCGACATCTCAAAGAATATGTTGTGGCAAAAGGTTGATGAGTTAGCTGGACTTGCGCACCGAATCTTGCCTTTTTATTCTCTTCCAGCTACCGCTCCAACGAGTCCCTAAAGGATTACGACCGGTATTGATCGCTAATTAAACGTTAATCTGGATTTATTTGTAACTTGGATATTTGTAACAGATATCACGGGCGAGATTTATGAGTACAGCTTCATTTCGGAGCGTTCCGCATCCGTCATGGGTTCCACGATGTGGAGACAGGCGTTGGCGAACTCCACGAATAGCGGCTCCTGCATGGCTGCCGTCATAGCCGTCTGGGCATTGATGGCAACGTCGATCTGACGGAGCAGTGCGCGCAAGTGCGGATTGTGGAGCAAATTGCGTAGGTTCTGGCAAGTTTCTATAGGAAAAAAAAAACCATGAAAAATAGCTAATTTCAAAGGTTAAGCAAACTTACCTAGTCGTTGAAGCTTCTCTCCGGGAACAGTGTCATCGGTGGTGAAGGGTTCATACAACGTGGGCTCTTCCTGGACAGCATTTGCCGGCCTTTCTCTGTCCAAATCTCCTGTCACACATTCAGGCGAATCCCTGTGGACCTTGTAACAGGCAACAGAACAGCTGGAATTGTGAAAACACATATTAACCAGGGCATCATCAGAGCCATGAGCAACTTACTAGGGCGCCGAGCACTTGTTGCATTTGTATTTTCGTGGATTTTCGGCGCAACTCACACAGTTTTCCATGATAAATTGCAGTGTGCTCGCCAGAGTGGCCAGCTCTTTTGTCGTAAAAAAAGCTTTAGTATGCTAAAAAATTGTGATGGTAGCTAAAAAAAAACTATAGACTTCTAAAACGATAGTATATGCTTGCAACAATTAAAAACCCTGAAAATGGTAGCGCAATATTCTGGGGTAGGGGCGAAAACTCAATTTTCTGTGGAAAAACGGCTCAAGATGGCGGTGCTGCCATCATTTTCGAGGAAAAATTGTTAGCTATTTTTACCTACTTTATAGCAGCGAGCTTTTGTCAGCCTTCAAAGATCTAGGCCGTTCCTGCGCATCCAGAACGCCGTTCGCCTTTTGGCGGTAAAACCAGTAAAAGTGGCAGGCAAAATAAAGGCAGAAAAGTAATATCATACGCACGAGATCGCGGGGCACCATTCCGATTATATTGGAAAACCTATGTCTTTAAGGTGAGCACTAAATTGGGAAGTATATATTTTACTTTGACAGGTAATTTTCAAATGATTTTATTTGAATTTTTGTAACTGTCAACTGACATGTTTGTATTTCTTTTCCTATAAAGTCGTCAGTTTCTATTTAATTTTTAAAGTTAATTCTTTACATTGTTGAATTATAATATAAAGTTCACGAAACTGAGAAATTAAATGGGTATTCTGCGAGTCAATCAAACAGTCTTTGTATTGTTAAAATCCACGGCTTAACCATTCAATTTAATAATTAACTAATTATATATTATTTTAGAAGTAAGTCTCAATTTGAACCAACAAATAAAAACGTACCACCGCCATTTTTGTAATATTTTCATAGTAATGGAAAATAGAATCCTCGTTATGCCTTCACATACGACACCCAAAAGTCACATTTTGGAGTTGGAAAACACCTTTGAGGCAGAGACCAGCAGGAAACCACCGAATGATGCACAAAATCGTTGAAAATTTCCACTGATATGGACGATGAGCGGTATGTTTGGCTAGATTAAGGTAGATATAGAGCCGTTCAGCCCCTTTCCGGTTTCGCCTTGCCTTATTTGATTGTGTGTATCCTGTGTATCCTGTGCTGTCTGTGTATCACGGCCTGTTTGCTCTAGTCGGTCTCATTTATGGGCCATCCCGGGCACGTCATCTTCCGTGCGGCTCCTGAGCAAACAGCCGAGTGCCGCTTATCCTGGGATGTGTCTCCCCCTCTACCCTTACAATGCGCAGTCTGAAGCCACCTGGCGAATTAACCAAAGGAATCGACAGGCGGGAGAGGGGAGCAATCAAATGACGGTCGGCGTGTCCACAAATTGTAAACACATCCTGCACACGGAACGGAATGGGACGGCGTTGGACGGAACGGACCTCTTCCCGACACAAGGAGTCGTCCAGATCCGTTCCAACTACAGGAACAAGTACAGTTGGTGGCGAGCAAAAAGACCAGGAAAAAAGGGTTAGCTCAGCTTGCCGAAGAAGGGGATACTCTTTTCGACTCTTAAGATATAATATATGTATAAGAAATACGCATTAAAGGATCTACAGGCTTGGGGGTTTATTTATTTTATTGTTCAGACCGGATTTGAAATGCTATGACATGTTTTTTTTTGGTTTACAAGACTCTAAAGATTTAAAGAATTAATAAATAATTATATCTTGAAAAAACTATGATAGTAACATTCCAATCTCCTGGCCAGAGTGATTATAACCTCTGCCAGGGTATCGCAAACAGGGCAAAACTTTTGGTGGCAATAAATGACTTCAATGACTGACTGACTGACCGGAAGGGGGTGGTTTCATGGGGGCACAGCTACGAATCTTTTTGCCATATTTATTCTCTACTTTTTTTTTGGGGACTTGTAGCCGGGACTGTTTGTTGTTATTTTACTGTTTTCTACTCTCTTTTTTTTGTTATTTTGCTTTGTTTTGGGCGCTACCAATTGGATTGCACAGGGAAAAAAAAAGAGGACGGCAAAAGGAAAGGATGCGGGCAGAGGAGGAGGCGCCGGCGACGGCGGCGGCGGCTTCTCTATGGGCTTGGGGTGATCCGGGACGAGGGATGGAGAATCGGACTGGGTAACATGATGTGGCGCCTCTGCCGCTTCCGCTGTTCGTGCGGCACAAGCGCGATAATTGCCAGCGTTATCCGCTCGGCCTGCCAGTCAAATAGGCGCAGCAGCAGCACCACCAGCAGCAGCAGCAGCACCAGGAGAGGCGCTGCCAAGGGGAGCAGGTCCTGCGGAGGAAGAGCCTTCGTGTGACTCGCCTACTTTTGATTTACAACATTCGTGCAACATCAGCAGCAGTGTATCGCCAAAAGGAAGGGGGCGATAGTCCAATGCAAACAGCAAAAAGCAAGGCGAGAGAGACACGCCACCGAGGAGGCACCGGTACGGGTGCTGGGTTCTGGGTTCTGGGTACTAGCTCCTGGTCCTGCTTCTGGTCCTTTTCCGCGGCCAGGTGTCGTTCGTTAGGACTTTTCAGCGTTTTTCATTCCCAGCTTTTCCCAGTTACCAGCTACTACCCGCCAGCGAAAAAGCCAAAAGCGATATTAATAGATAGCGGCACTTTTCGCTTCGTTTTTATCGCCCCGAAAAGCCAAAGGAACCAAAGGAGTAAAAGCCGGCGAGCAGAGCGTTCAGGTGTTCGTCCAGGACGGGGCGGGGGCAGGGAGGAAGATAGTCCTGGCAATTGGGCAGATTGACAGATCATGCAATCATAGTGGCACAGCGTTTATAGTGCATATAATGAATATTAAATTACATGCAACACACAACTGGCATTCGCAGTCCAACTTCGTTACCTGGGATTTTCTTTTTGTTGGCAAATGGTATTAAAGAAAACTAGATTTAATAGCGGAAAACAGGCTGAAAATATATCATTATTTTAATTTTGATATAGCTACTAACTATTTATAATTGAACTACTGTGAAAGATATTCGTAAAAAGAGTAGTGTTTTGATTAAATTGTAGATAGTTTTTAACATTTGCATTTGATTGTCGGTTCTTTTAAGATAATAGGCTTATTTATTATTGTAACAATAATTATTACAATTTCTATAGAGTTACTTAAAAAATAAATCATTGCCTACTTTTTGCGGCGCCATACAGGAAGTATTTTAGAGAGAAAATAAAAGCCCTCTCCTTTCCATAATACTTATCCCATCGTTCTGAAACTTTCTGATTAGTTACCTTGAATTCCTCACTTTACGAGGTTCCACTGTAGTGCTTAGGAACGCCACCTATTGGGCGCTGGCAGGCATGCGAAAGCGACATCTGTCAGCCGCCAGGACTGCCATTCCGAGGGATATTTGGTATTGGATGTATTATAGTTTTGTGTATTGTGGGTCAAATCAAATCAAGGGGATTCCGAATGTAATTCGATTCGAAATTCCGCTCGGATACCGGAGTCCCATTAACTATCAGCATGGAATCGGCTGCGGATTCGTGGACGGAGAGTGGCACGGGCACGGGCACTATATGAATCCAATGGCTTGTAATTTATAACGCAATCACGTGCCACATTCGACGGCGTCGAGCAAAGGCGCCAAAAATATGAATATATATATGAACCGAGAGCGACTAAATAATTTGGAAATGATTTACAATATGGCCAGAGGAACCGAGTAACGGAGTAACGGCCGCAGGCACAGCGCGTCCGGAGGTTCATAAATCTAGCTGCATGACGAAAAGATGCAGTCCGCCGGAGTGTGGAGTACACTGGAGCTCTATGGAGTTCGGCGCAGTTCTTGGGCGCCCGGCGAAAATGTGCCGAAATTACAGGCTGCAGCCGGGGGGAATGATGCATGACTGGCAGGCCAGAAAGGGCCACAAGGGAAACCCCTTCCTATCCTTCGAAAATTGTCATATAAAAATGCGACCCCGTGGCGCTAATTCGGTTATGTATTGTCAGTGGGCCTAATCTAGCGGGAAATGGCCTTTAGAAGAGCGAGTAGTATCTGCCGCATCGGGCGATGCTGAGGCGATAATTGCAGTGGCAGCCATTTCAATTTCCCCGAGCGGGGATCCTT
Source organism: Drosophila trapezifrons (assembly GCA_018874455.1). Taxonomy (NCBI): domain Eukaryota; kingdom Metazoa; phylum Arthropoda; class Insecta; order Diptera; family Drosophilidae; genus Drosophila; species Drosophila trapezifrons. Next base: position 12,649 of record JAEIIF010024755.1, on the reverse strand, counting down.
TGATGGATGACAGCGTCCTGCAGAACAGCGCTCTTGTCAAACATTTCGCGCCTTGGCCATTTGTCTTTCCGCCGCTGTGCCTCCTGTTTTTGGTCCTGCTTCTCTGCTCTTCGGCCAATCTCCTCCAGCTTCTGCTGCGCATATTGCTCCACATCCCAAAGGGTAGCTGAGCTGTCAGGAGAAGTTTAGCCAAATCATAGGGATAAGTATAACGATTTTAAGGGAATGTAAAGGGAAAGTAGTTTAGCCAAATAGTGTATAAGTATTTTGTTGACTTTTAATATTAAACAGAATAATGTCAGACAAAAATGGAAAAGACTTTAATAAATATAAAAAACTTGAATACTGTAGCTACATTTTCCCTTATAATTTCCCTATTAAAACCTCCCCAAACGCTTCGTTTTCTGTAAAGTTTTTTATGCATTTTGCCTGGAAAAAAATCATAGCTCCTGACTTTTTAGGGCAACTAATCGCTGCCTTAGGTAATGGATACTTGTTACATTCGCGGGGTTTTTATTTTAGCCATTTTTTTTCCTATTTTTTCCCCCGCTCTGCGCCTTAATTAAAAAGCAGCAGACCGCTTTAGGAGCAGAGTTGCAGCGTAAACTCTGGCGGATCGGGGACCGGAGGTATTTATGACTTGGCACGCAACGGACGAAGCATGATTTACGGTTTCTACGGCTTCTACGGCTTGCACGGTTTATTGAGAGGCGCCACAGGCTGCAGGATCCAGGATGCAGGATGCAATAGAGGCGAAACAAAGCCAGCGCAGCGCCAAGAATCGGCCGCAATGGGCCATCAATCATTAGGAGCTGTCCATACCTTGGCGTAATCCTTTAGCTGCGAGTGCGATTGCTCATCCCTAAACCACTCAGCCTGCAGGATTTGCAAAAGGGACTCCGGACTCCGGACTCTGGCTCGATTGGCTCGAATGGCTTTATGGCCGCATTATGCTTAATAAAGCAGTCGCTGCCAGTGGCTCTTTATTTTTATTTCTATGCATCTGCCGGGGTTTTATCCGAGTTTTATCTGCGAGTCATAATGGGAGCTGGCGACGCTTTTACAGCCTCGCAGCGTTGCGTGATTTATGTGATTACTTCAATGCGGCGGCGTTGCGCCAAAACTCGGAGACCAAAAGCAGAGAAAAAGAGCCGGAAGAGCTGATTTCAAGGGGATACGGGGAGGAATGTCCACCAGGCTCAGTTAAGAGTCAATAAAAAATACATTTATATTATATACAAAATTGTGCAGGCCATTTCTTTCGAAAATCATTGATAATTTATACATTTGGGTATTTAAATAATAAGTATAAGAAGAATGATAAATAAATAATTATCTATCTAGCCAGCAGAATCAATTAGCTAATAAATTTAATTAAAAAAGCCTTAAATAAAGCCAAGAAAATATTGAATCTTTGTAATTAATAATTAGAAGCCTAGTTATAAGTGTAGGATCATATTATAAAGATAAACTAACTCTAGATATAACAAGTCGTATTATAAAATGTAACTGTAGTGTGAATAGGTTATTATTACAAATAAGTTTAAGGTATATCGACAGTAAATCGATATAGGAATGATCGAGGATCTGCGATCACTACTTTTCGCTATAAGCCGGACGCGAACGCTATTGGTGATTGAAGTGGAATAAAGAGAACATCAAAGATAAACCCCTATATAAGCTTAAAAGTACATGCAGTTTACATCATAATACTGTGGCTCAGCTATGCCAAAATCCATAAAGATAATAAAATCCTATAATAAAAATATATGTATAAGGAAGCACACATTATTGTCGTCGTCCGCGTGGCAATGCCCACATGGGAATATTGGGAAACCGTTTGCGAAATGGGCTTGGCCCAATCGCTTCGCGTTAACTGCAAACATTTTGCGGTCGAGGCGTGTCAACGTCGAAATAAGTATGCATAAATACGCTGCAGTCTCTAATTTGCAATTAGCACTTGCCCCGAAATGTAGGCAACGCTCTCCCCGGACTCTGTGGACTCTCTGGCTGGCAGCTCTGAGCGGCAGTGACCGCTAATGAGTTGATATTCCGCGCCATGCCGTTGAAATTCAATTTATACACTTGAAACGGGACGGACTGCCGCGTTATTAACCCGCCGCTCGCCATGTTTATTTGGCTTTTTACGGCCCAACCTCCCTCTTTTACCCTCGTCCTTTTTTCATGCCGCAGTGGCACAAAATAATTTTCCCAATTGGGCATAAGTCCTGCGGTTGCCCCCGTCTGTGTGTGCAAATTGAAACACTCGCAGATCCTGTTCGTCTGTGCCGGCTTCCCCATGCAATCCGGAGTCCACCAGAGAGGAGAGTCCACTCATTCATGAATGCATTTACATGGGCCCCGGCTACGCCTTGGCAGTCTGCGAAGGGTAAAAGCACCTGCACTCGCAAAAAACGTCATTAAATGAATGTGGAGTAAGCTTTAAAATTTAGATTTAAATTTGAGTTCATTAGGAAATTAGAGAAACATATTTTTTGGGGAAATTGAGGGTTAAGAATGCTTTCTTTAAGTGGTAAAAATTCAGTAAAAACATGGTGGAGTGCATAAGAAAATGTTCCTATTCAAATGTTGCTGGAAACATGCTGAGCAACAGCCATTGTTGCTGACAGCACATCGATATTGCACAGCTTTACAGGTTAAAAAGGGAATTTTCCTACAAGGATAGCCTTTTCTTTTTTTTTCAGCAGTGTTTCTTTAAGGGGTAAAAACAATATAAAACATGGTGGAGTTCACAAGAAAATGTTCCTATTCAAATGTTGCTGGAAACATGCTGAGCAACAGCCATTGTTGCAGGCAAAACATCAATGTTGCACCGCTTCACAGGTTAACAAGGGAACTTTCTTACAAGGATAGCCTTTTGTTTTGTTTTTTCTTAAAGTGTTTCTTTTATTAACCAATTACCCAATATTTTTATGAGTGTGTGCAGGGGTGTGGGGCTGAGAGCGGTGGCAATTTAACAGCATTTACAGTAACACGTGTAATTATTTCATGAGATTTATCTGCAGCAGCCGCTCGCCTTCGCCGGTTGCTGTTCCTGTCGCGCTGCACTTTGGTAAATGCGACAAAAATTCCAATTGCAAGGCGACCGCAGCAGCGCAAACAGAGGCGCCGGCGAAAAAGGGTAAGGGCGGGGTGTGTATGTGTGTGTGAGTCCTGCCACAAGTGACCGCAGCATAAACCAGACCATCTTACAGGGAGCAGTGGAGGGATGGCGGCAAGGGGCACTGGACAGGGGGCAGGATGCCGCGATAAGCTGGCATGTGGCAGGCGCAACCTGTGCTCCTCATCTGTCACTTCCGGCCACGCCCCCGGCGCCACTCGTGCATCAACTTACACGGCACACGCATCGCCATCTGTTGTGGTTTATTTGCGTTAAAATGATTGGATGCCCGTCATATCTACAGGCCCCTACAGCTTCCAGTTCCCAGTTCCCAGCATCCAGCGCAGCCAGCCTTCAGCCTCGAGTATCCAGGATCCCGGCTCCTGTTTCATCTGCAGTCCACGTCCCTGCCACCGTTGCCAGCTCGTAATTCTTTTACGAAGCCCGCGATAGGCGCAATTTCGATACCCAGGACTAGTGACAAGGAGGGTATATCCGAGAAATGGCAAGTTTATAAGATTTTTATTTGTCCAAAATTCCATAGCCTAGTCAGGTGTCAAGGGAAGCCCCTTGTATACATAAGCCTTACTTAAGATGTATTTTTTTTAGGCTCCACTAGGTATCTAATCGGTCGAGGTCCTTGACAAAAGTCCTCACTTCGCTGCAGTTGCTGTGTTGCAAGTGCGTGTGTCGTGCTGTCGCGGCAGGCCTTTCCCAGGTACTTTATGGCCTTGTCGCGGTCGAGCTGAGCTCCGCGCGTGCCTTCGCTGCATATTTAATATGCAAAGCCACGCGGCGAGCGACTGAGCCGCAGATGGATGCACTGCCACATGGCGGAAGATGCAGCGAAAAAAGGCCTGCAACTGGAGCTGGAACTGAAACTGATCCCGGCAGAGTCGGAGTTGGAGATGGGAGGAGTAGGAGCCGTCAATTCTTTGCGATGCGGTGGCCAGTCTGTTATCAGTTTTCCGCATTTTTTGTTGCCTGACCATTGGGAATATTCGTTGATAAAGAGGGACACTGGAAAAAAAAGGGCTACAGTTGTAGTTTTTCTTGATATTTCTTAGAATAATTAATAAATTAAAGATGAATAAAGATAAATAAAAGATGAAGATTAAATTTAAAATATACGTATGAATTAGGAGCCCTTTCGGGCCCAGGATCATCTGAAAGATTGCTACTTTTACGGCTTGCTTCCTTTTCAGATTATTTCTTAGGCGTAGGTATTACATATAAATCGCTATCCTGGCATCCCGAAATATACCTCGTTTTGTAGGACTCATCCATCGACGAGAAAGCGTGATTCAGGACAACTTTGGGGGAGAAGTTCCCGGGAACGGGTGTGGGAGCTGCACTTGGCGAATGATCCGAACCCAGATCGACAGGACTCTACATAGAACTGAGTAGAAAATCCGGTGGGTCTACCTCAATCTTGGACATGACTCGCATCTTCCGGATCAAGATTCAAATCGAACGTCCCTCGGAATTCTCGCTCCAAACAGTCACAGTGGCTGACTGCTCTGGGTTCCAGTCGCTCAAGACCACCGAGTTGTGGCTGGTTCTTTGCGGATCCCCTCTGGAAATTAAGTGTTTATTTATTTTTAATTTTTATTTTATTTTCCGCTCTCCCACAACTCACCCAGTCTTGGTGTTAACAGAATACTCAAGGTTTGGTCCGTTGACATCCAGTTCGTCCAGCTGCATCCAGAAGACATGAAGTGGCCTCTTGTCGGAATCGTAAACGAAGCCGTTGGTCAGCACCTGCGGAGGACAGCTGGGAACAGTAGACACTGACGTGGCGTTGCCCGCGTCGTAGTTCTCAAAGAACGAGGGGATGCCATATCCCCAGGTTGGCATGCAAGGGCACATTGTAGGTCTGGTAAGGGTGTAGCCTGAGATTGAAACACCACTTGTCCGATTCTGGTGTCCCTTCATGAACGAAATCCAGTTGCGGGATCCTCGTGTTCAATGGAATAAATCGGACAATAATCCTGAATATATCAATGAGATCCGGGGGCCGAAACCAATCCAAGCATATGTGATCTATAAACAATTTGAACTTGGCATTAATGAATGGCCAGGGTCGCAGTATCATCTGTTCCCTCAGTATCTTGCCCTCAATTCTCTGCTCAAATACAGAATCCGTCATGGTTATCACGAAGACCATCTTTTTCTGCCACTGGAATCTTACGTCCCCGGAGCGGGTAAAGGTGCACGTCACCTGCTGGTGAATGTGGCACTCGAAGTCGCGCACAACCAGTATGGGTCTGACGAAGACGTAGAAACCCTCGGGTTCCTTCAGTCGCCAGTCACAGAGTAGGGCCTGTCGGGAGGATGCGTGTGCTCCACTTTTAACTTGACCGCTTGATAATTGTTGTCTTTCTGCAAAATGGGTAGATCCTTAGGTCGTATCCGCAGTATTCTTGAAAGTTCTTGGTTGCGTGCAATAATTTATGGATGTTGTGGATCACCAATTGACATGGCAGATCACCAGCAGGATCAGGAAGCCCAAGTTCTTTCGGATGTGGCTAGTCATCCTTTTTAGTTAGTTTTATTAGTATTTTATCTGTATTTAATTGTTGGCTAGACTGCCAAAGCTTCTACCAATAAGATCCGTTCACTTCGAGCAAATATTCCCGAATGTCTTGTGTTGGAGATGTAACAATCGCTTTCATGGAAGACATGCTGATAAGAAATCCACTTATTGCTGGCCCAGGGGAAATTATTTATAAAGAATTGGAAGTTCTGTTTAAATGAGTATATAAATAATATATTAAATATTTACGTCATCATTTTAATTGCATTTTTGTTGCATTATTTAATATCTCAATTGCAACAGAAATTACAACAGATGGAAGAGAAATTATGGGCGCAGTCATAAAATTATATCAATTAAACCACCTTTTTAAGCAGAAAAACTTTTAAGCTCTAAACTGGGAATTTAAGAGTCAGCTTTATAAGTAAACTATAACCTTTACTCGATATTTTCAGATATATTATTAATATTCACATTCTACACTCAATATCTATTCACCAGAGAGAGTTTCTCCCGGTGGATACCCCAATTTCGGGGCCAGATGCGTTCTCCTGCTAAATCTCCTTGCCGGGGCCAACAAGTTCGTAGCATCTGTGACTGTCACCTGCGCTGTTTTGGTTACCTGCGGGCCCTGGACTCTGTCTCCAGCTCCATCCTCCTCACTTTGCTGTGAAGCCTCCTCGGTCGGCAGAGGCAGCATGTCACCAAGCGGCAGAAGATGCCGCCGCCCATCTCCGCAGCCAACTATGCCCGGGAGGATTTTCAATTTTACTGCATCATAAATTAAATTACCTCTTTCGATGCGAGGCGAGGCGAGGCGGAGCGGAGAGCGGAGAGACGCCGAACAGAGCTGGGCCCATATTTTGCCAGGACCGACCTGGCTCCATTTTATTACCGCAAAAGAAACGCAACAAGAAAACGGCCGGAAGGGACGAGGGACGACCTTTGACTTTGCCAAAATGCCAAAGGTATGCGCAAAAATGCACAAAACATTCAGCCAGCCGCTCGTTCGGGGCAGTCGGGCAGCCGGGGGTTAAGGAGCGGGGCGGAGTGGAGTGGGACGACCAATTCCCAAACTGCAGCAAAAATGTACAACAGCCGCAGACAACCAACCAACGATGGGGCCAAACGACGATTGCGACTGCAACATTACGTATACGCAGTGGTGCACCGCTGGAAAAAAGAACAGGGAGCCGGCGAGCGACCGAGAGAGCGACTGGTAACAAGAGTCATGGATCCTAATGAAATCAGTAATAGTAATGTTGTAGCCGTGGCCAAAAAGAATCCCCGGCAGAGGTGGGCAGTCAGAAAAAAAAAGAGAAGAGAACATCACGTACCTGTGGCCCCCGCTCGCCACTCCACGCTGTTTGTTTTCGAGTGCGTCCTTTTCAAATCTCACACAGCACACAGGAGTCCATTAAATTTCCAAGCTTTGATTTGGCGAGCGGAAAATCGGAGGAAAAAAATGGCCAAAGCTAGCCGGAAAAAACGAACGTTTGCGGCTAATTTATGTAATTTGGCTAAGAGGCAAACACACCACGGATATGTGATATGTGAGTGTGTGTGTGGAATTGGCGCGCATCCATAACGACCCTGATGTCGAGTCCGAATCGGAATCCGAATCTAAAACCGTGTCGGCGGGGATGGACGCCGGCGGCATGCTGATGAACCACGAGGAGGTGGAGGAGGCAAGACGACATCGACGACTGGCCATAATTAAAATTACCTCGCTGCTACCTGTCACGTATGTGCGGATCCAGTGCCACTCCGGCTCCCACTCCCAGCTGGGGCTCGCTTTTGGCCGCTTTGTTGACGTATTTTTTGGTTTATTGCCTGGCATTGCGGATGTGTGCGACGGCTGCCAAATTGTAATGTGTCCTGCGTCCTGGGAGGCGGCCTCTCTCTCTCTCACTCTCGGCCTCTTGGCCCTCGGCTCATAACGTGGCTCTAATGGTCCTTTGCAACTGGCTCAGCAGCTCAATAGTGGCTGCTACCTTATCCTTTCCGGTCTCGGACTCTCTCGCTTATTTTATTGCTGTCCATTTTGTCGTTTCGGCCTTTTGTTTGATGAAATATGATTGTGTTTGTTTCGGAAAAGTGGCCAAAACAGCTGCAGTCTTCTCCGTTTTTTTCTGGTTAGCTTTGTTTACTTGGAAAAGGCACTAGCTTGTGCATTTTTAATTGCTGCTCTCGTTATCCATATTTCATTTGGAAATATTTTAATTAGAAAATGGTTTAAGATCTACCCTCGGACCATAAATCCAAATAGTTACCCAATAAAATCATATTTCGTAAGGCTCTGCTTGCCGGAGTGTGTGTGTGTGAGGTCACGGTGCGGGTTATCCTTGTGGGTTACCGAGTTAAAGTGTCGTGCAAGTATTCCCATAGCCTTGGCCATGTTCTGCCAACTCTGTGGGCCAAATCACATGCCGCTTACTTATTGCTGGGATTAGGAGAAGATACCTTTCAGCAGGAGCCCCCCCGTCTCCTCTCTTTTTTATACTCACCCCTTTCTAGTTATCACACACTGAGGGAAAAGGTTAAGGAAAGAATAAAGTCTTGGTGATTTTGTTGGTATTTAAATGTATTATTATTTAAGGAGGATTTTATAGGTGAGATAAGGTTTTATAATAAAGAATTTATGGTTTAACTTCTTTCAGGAGTTTTGTTTCTTTTATTATTTACTGATCACTATGTGTAAAAGTACCTATAACTGTTTCCCAGGCGGAGTACGGAGCCGCCATATTTTTTAAAACATTTTAATTCCGAAATAAACCCCGAAGAGTGAAGACGAACTCCGAACCAACTCCACCTCGGCTTACTATATATTTTTAAATTGGTATCGCTACTAATCAGGGCCCGAAGAAAACATTTTGGTCCTTCGAGCCGGATCTTTCCTTTTGCATTATTTTAAATGATTTTTTAAATGTAATTTCCAGGACTTCAAAAACATTTCCTATCCTTTTTTGTGACTGTGTAGGATCTAGAGCTTTTTGCCTGGCTTCGGCGGACATAACTCAAACCGAAATCGCCTTCCATGGCCTGCACGTGCTGCAGTCGCCGCCTGAGCCTGCCAGCAAACCGGCTACCAGCTACCGGCTCACCAGCAACCAGCTACCAGCTACCAGTTCCCCAGCTGCGGTTGCAGAGGCTGCTGATGCCACGCCCCTCAGCTCGCCTCTGGCCACCCCGTTTGCCACCAGTGGTGGCGGTGTTGCAGCCAGCTACTCCTCGTATTTGCAACAGAATGGAATGGAATATGGGTCAAAGTGCAGTTGAATGTCCTGAAACATCCGCAATGCTGTAGTTTGACTTTTTCCTTGCACACACACACACTCTCGCTCTTTGGTTTGCATGGGAATTGCATTCAGGAATATTTTACGTTTTACGTTACGTCCTGCGCGCGCCTTTATCTGTGTGTGTGTGTTGCAGGACTTTTACGTTACTTATTCGCAGTTGGTTTTTTTATAGGCGCATACACATGCCTGGGATTTTGCGATTTGGGGCTTGCAAAAGTTGTGTAGCCTGTCAGGCATCGAGTCTGAGCCGATCTGTCTGGATCGGCTCCGATGGTTTATGCAATCTCCCCGCATCCGATAGTCCTTATCCTTAGGCTATATATAAAAAAATACAAATAATATATTTAAACTGCTGTGACAGCCAAATCGAGGTCCTTTCCGGACCTTCAATTAGCGTTCTGGGCTTTAAGGACAAACAATTTGCAAGGCAGACACACACGAAACTTCAAATTGCCAGGGACAAGCTGGCATGACAATGCCACCACATCTTGGATAATTTGTTAATACCCAGTAATAGGGTATATTGTAATGGCAATGGTGGGATTTTATAGAAATTACAGTTCTTTGTTAATAATTTAAAACAATTATAAATTGGTATAAATTAATTCTTTAAAAATAACAATACTACAATTTATAAATCACACTTTAAGTCCTTGTAGCAATCCCTGTAGTATTTATTTCCATACAACCTAGTCAATGGGTATCCTCTTGGTCAAGAATTTCCCTTACCCTCAACCCTTTCTCCAGTTAAACCCAAATCAGTGGACTTGCAGGCAATCAGAGGTCCTCGTCCTGGTCCTGCCTGCACTTGGCCTTTGATCAAAATTCAAACTACAAATTAGCTGGGACGCGGCTCGGACCGCTGCCAGCCTGCATCCTTTTTAGCTTTTCCGAGGCAGTTTCCTTCTGCTCCGGAGGACCGATTTCAAAGTTTCACGGGTAATTTTAAAGATTTGTGTGCCGCAATCCATTAGCCGAGACGAAGGACGAAGGCAACTACTACTTGACATGCCGTTGGCCGCAATGAAATGCGCAATAAATAAGACGCTAAATGAATAGTTGGCCGAACAAACAAGCGCATAAATTTTGGCTACTTTTCTTCCTTCTTATTCCCAAGAGCCGTGTGTCGCCTGTAATTTGGCTCCTCGTGTGGAGCCAGTTTGTCATCGAATCTCCGCAAAAGGATATCTATCGGGAAGCGGCTTTGATCATACATGCACGGGTTGATTGACCGGAAAGCCATTGAGTGCTCCATGACTCGGACTTGGACTTGGACAGGGACACATGGTCTCTCCACCTGCGCTGGCCGGGAATGAATCACGGCTCCTGGCGGCCAAACACTTCATCTCGGAACTTATGTCCCTCGCCTCGGGTATGCTGAAAGAGGAACGCCAGAAATGCGTAGCTCAGCAGCTTGTCATCTACACGGGGAAAAAAGGATACACCAACTTGTAAATTAGGAAAGAAAGTAATACAATATTTGAGGGAATTTAAATAATAGTTTTGAAGCCTCAAAGAAGATTGTAGTATTTTTTGCTAGTTATTTTGCATACAAGAATGCTTATAACCTTTAAAAATATAATAATCTGATTAAATACAAAGGGGTTTCATTATAATTCGAAAAAACCTCCTATTTTCTGATAGGTTTTCTTGTCGACTGTATTTTTTCTCTCTGCACTTCTCCCCCTGCCACCCTATCTCTCCTGTCTAATGAACGTGCGGCATTTGTCACCGTTGTGGAGGCCGAGGAGCTGTGGAGGATGCCACCGTGGGTGACTGTGGGCATTAGTGTCGGTCAGTTGGGTCTTGGCCATATGCAGCAGATTAAAAGTCGATTTGACAAGCTGTTGACTGGCCGAAAGGCAGGATGCAGGCGGCAGGCGGCAGGATTCAGTAGCCAAAGGATAAGCGAATAAGTGGAAGACAAGTGGCATGCGTGCCGGTGTCCTCCTCTGCCGCAAGATTTATGTGGCCAGGCTCCACTGGCTGGCTGGCTGGCAATTAAAAAACAGTTAATGAAAAGCGCCAACTCAGCCTCCCCGCTCTCTCTGTTAAAAGTCTTTGCTAAAGTTTTTGCTGCGCCAAAAATTACGCATACGCCGCATGTGACAACTGTCAACAATATAATTCTTCTTAGCCAGCAGCCGTAAAAAATGATTCAGGTGGAGATAGCCAGGCGGCGGGGTGCGGCAAGGGGAGAAGGTAGACAAGGGCAAGCCTAAAGCAGCTTAAGGCAGTTACTTTTTGCACCTTTTAGACGGCTTACGCGTAGGAAGGGAAGCCAAGTCAGTGCCAAAGCCGGGGCTCACTTGCCTGTCGTCTTCGCTGCCAGCAAAAGGGGCGGCCAGGGAAAAGAATGGGGGGAAGAAGGGTTCGGAAGGCACAAGAGAACTAGAAAATAAAAATTGTAGCGGGTTCTGAAACTAGAAATACCCTTGAGAGTACTCTTATAGGTTTTAAAAGGGCGAAATTCGGTTGAATTTCTAGAACTTACAGTTTTTTTATATTTTAAGTACATTTTTATTTATGGGAAAAATTTTCTTTTATTAACTATTTTATCTTAGGAATTTGGAAATAGTATAAACTGTTATAAAAAGAAAAGAATAAAGGATATTTAAGCCTTCAAGGCTATAAGCTAGAAAAAAAAGATAATTAATAATCTTCTTACATTTTTCTATATTTTAAATGCTCTTCCTTCAAGCCAGAACTTTATATATAATTTCTTAATTGAGTTTCCTTATTATTCAATATATTATACCATTTAATATACAATTAACTATTAAATATATATTAAAGTATACCATTAAACGCGTTCCAAGTGTGTAATATCCCCGCAAGGGCAGAAAAACAGATAGCCAGCCAGAGACTGAGGCAGGGGGCGAAAAGCGTGGCTGCACTTTAAGCCTTCACTGAGTAATTGCGCGCAAAAAATGCGCAAATTGAGCGCAAGACCCAGAAAGACCCCAAAAGCCCTACCCCCAACCTCAAGACCAGACCCTGTTCCACCAAAAAAACCGCCCTTTTACGGAGGGAAGGCCAGCGAAAACTTAGTTTTCGACTGTGTTTACTTTACGAGTTGCGTTTTGCGTGCGAAAAGTTTTACTTACGACTTGCATAAATGCAGTCATTGCCAGCTCCTCTTCCATCTCCATCTCCAGATCCAGCTCCAGCTCCACTCCCTGCAACTGCAACAGTCGCAGGCAGTACCCAGAGAGATTGGCATGTAAAATATGCTAAAAGCATGCCACTTCCATTCCCAAGGGGGCTGATGGCTGGGAGAGAGAGAGGTGAGGTGGTAAATGGTGGAAGGCCTTTCCGAGGCGTCGCTTAGTCGCGTTGTCAGATTTGTCAAACGCTCTCCACTGCATTGAACCATCAGCAGGGAGACGGGATGAGGGCCAGAACAGCTGGAATGCCTCGGATGCCTCGATGAATATTTTCCAATTGCATACTCAGAGGCGCTGGCCAAATATCTGAGACGGACGTGACACATGGATGTAAGCATATTTAAGTTATCACAGAAATTGGCAATAAAATGCATTTAACCTTGCCAAACTTAATGAGTGTTTACGCGTGAACACGTATATATGTATATATGTATATATATACAAATCCACTTGCACTATGCACTTAACAAATATTGTACACGTAATCTGAACCCCTGCGTGGGATCTCAGCATATCTTTGAAAATA
>JAEIIF010024742.1:0-10023 GCA_018874455.1 Drosophila trapezifrons | reverse complement strand
TCTCTATTTAATATTTTCCTAACTTGAATAATATTTTATATTTCACATAATCTTTATTATTCCTTATCTTTCATCATATATATATATTTTTCTCAGTGATATCTACCATCGGTATGAGAGGTAAATGTTGTTGCTAATTTCCTCACTTGCTCTGCTCTTGTTTTTCTTTTTTTTTTTTTGTTTTTATTTTTATTTAACTGTCGTGTGTCTCGCTGTCTGTCTGTCTGCGTGTCTCTAGAAAATTTTACATATTTTCTATGGGAATTACCATAGACACATGGCTTTCCTGGGCTTTTTTTTTTTCTTCTTTCTTCCTTCCAACCCCCCACGTAGTCGTGGGTGCACCCACTTAACATGATAAGCGACAAGACACCTAACATGTTCAACACGACACCTTCACGACAGCAACGACAGGCTCCTGAGATCCTGACGATGATGTGGGGAATTGTGAGGTTTCTGGTCGCTGCAGGAGCCATGGCTGCTGAGTACTCAGCTCGTTTATGGCCAGGTCCTTGATTTGCAGGCTTTGATTTGGACAGAAAAATTATGCCTTAAAATTTGGAAAACATAAGGAAATACAAAAATAAATAATAATAAAGTTCCATAAATGTTTAAGGAAAGTTAAATAGGGGGTTCCCCAGAGATTTACCTTTACTCTGACAACGGATTTTCCTGGGAAAAATCTAGCTTTAGCGGCGGAACTTGAGATTGGAAAGGAGAGTGTGTGGTTGCCTTTAAGGGTGGCGGGGGACATGCAAAGGTGTCCTTGTCGCCTCTCCTTTTCGTTGCTTTTCGGCTCCTGCTGCTGACTTGCGGCTATGCGTGTCGCTCTCTCCCTCTCCGTCTCTGTCTGTGGCAGGACTTTTGCGGCAGGACTGCCACAAACCGCCCCCACATGTCATATTAAGCGAGTGGCGGTGTACGTGTGCGGCATAACTTGCCGCAGCTTTTATGGCCCCAATTATCTATTTGCGACAAACATTTGTAAACATTCTTTTGCCTTTGACTAATTAGTGGGTTTTAGTGTGCTCCCCAGCACTTTTCGCATTCAATTAAACGGTTTTTAAGCGGCTTAAACCGTCAAGGGAGGCCTTAACTGATAAGAGGAAAGAGTAGTGCTCTCCTTAAAAATAAACCAAAAGTGCCAAGCTTACAAGCATTAATCAGCATTTATTTTTATATATAAAAACGTACACAACTTCCTTTAAAATCATAGAAGAAATATATATTTAATTATAAATCCAAGTCAATTTTATTTTCTATATATTTCCATGTCATTTTGTATTCCTTCAAGAAATTGCCTTAAATTAAATTGGCCAACAGACTTAACTGGAGTGGAAAGGCAAGACTTTCTCTATATCTTGAGAACTAATTTTGCATGATTGCAGAAATAGCTTTAGAATGGCCCAAAAAGATGGAAAACAATTTAATTGCATCGAATGAAATATTACGCATACGCCTCGTTGCAGCACACACACATATGCGCTTTAATGGGCAATCAATAAATAAAAAGACAGACAGCTCTATCTGGTTGGCAAGACGATTTTCTAATTATTTTTCGCAATGGAAATGCTTTCTGCCCCCAGCTCCCTGTCTCTTTTTTTTTCTACATTTTTGTTGCACGGAAATGTATGGTCTATAAATTGTCAAACCACAATGTGGGGGTTACACAGAAACCAAGCCACAAAACGATTGAATGCAACCGCGCAGCGTTTTGCCACTTTTTACACTTGTCTACAGTATTTTAAATATACTTTTGCGGTCAGTTCGGGGTACGAAAAAACAATATCCACGGCATGTAAAAGCTTTTACCCTAATAGGCGTTCATAAACAAACTAATTTAATGTACAGCAAAAAAAATGCAAAGCCCAGAAGTTGGTTGGAAAAATGTCTATTTTTTATTTTAAGGTTTCCAATGCGGGTTGTAGGGTTTTATACTATTTTTTTCTGTTAAAAATATGCATATTTGACCTACAAATGGTTTTTGTTTATTAAATGTTATAGTTCTTATGAGAAAAGTTCTAGAGCTATTATTAATATATATGTTTGTATGGGGGAAAAAATAATAACAAGCCAATTTGTATTATTATCCTTAGGGATAGAGAAATAAATTACGAAGATAATACATTTTCTATCCTTGTGTGGTATTGATTTATATTATATTTAAAGTAGAAAAATGTAATGACTTCTTAAAGGTTCAGTTAAATTTTTTTTCAACTATATATAGATCTGTATAATATTATTTATATTATAACATGAGATTTCCTACCGATTTGTATTATTATCCTTAAGGATATAGAAATATATTACAAAGATAATACATTTTCTTTCCTTGTGTGGTATTATCTTATATTATATTTTTTATATAATTGCTGGAGAATAATTGAAGGACTTCTTAGGGGTCCAGTTTAATTTTTTTTAAACTTATATACATATCTGTATAATATTATTTATATTATAACATTAGATTTCCTCCCGATTTGTATTATTAACCTTAAAGATAAGGAAATAAATTACATTTTCTTTCCTTTGTGGTTTTATTTTATATTATATTTATTGTAGAAAAATGTAAGGACTTCTTAAAGGTTCAGTTTAATTTTTTTTAATTATAATTATAAACAGATCTGTATAATATTATTTATATTATAACATTATTTTTCCTTCCCATTAATATACCTCCGATACCCTGTTAACCTGTAAAAACATAACCATTGTGATATGTACATAGATCGAAAAGCCAACCCGCCCACCTCGACCGCCATCTCCATTTATTTACTATTTTTGGTGGCATTTTTTTTTGTTATTTTTATTTTTATTTTTATTTTTGTTGCTGCTGTTTTTTGGTGCTTTAAGCCACACAAATTGCATAAGGTCGAGGGGCTTTCGAGGGGGGGACGGGACTCAGGGCTGAGGGAGGCTGACGAGTCAATGACTCGGAATGAACACCTTTAAGCCGCTTAGAAAATTGCAATGCCCAAAAATCACATCACAGCGAAGCGGAGCGGATCGGCCAACAACAACAATGGCCTGACATTTTTCCAGTTGTCGTGGGACATGACATTGCACAGGGCACGGGCAGTGCACTGAGAGAAAATAAGGGGTATCCAAACTTGCCTTTTTTTTCTAAGTAAATATAGGTAGAATATAAGTTAAGCATTAATTGTTAATAAATGTATGTTCTTTGATTAAAAAATATATTAATCAATAAGATTGTATATTTATAACCCATTTTTCTCCCAAGTTAAGGTATTAAATTATTAAATATATCAACAAATAAAATGGTATCTTATTTAAATAAACTTGAGCTAATTCTGTTCATATTTTCAATGATATTTTAAAGTTTTCCTCAGTATTGTGTTGTTCCTAACTTTGTTTTTCCGGGTCCCTCTGTTGCATTCGCTGTTGCCCAAAAGGATTTCCAAATCAATTTGATTTGCCAGAGGTTAGTGTGTGTGTGTGTGTGTGTCAGTAGGGGTGTGTGCTGGGTGTGTGTTAGGTGCAGGAACAGGGAAAATGGAAAAGCC
This sequence comes from Drosophila trapezifrons, assembly GCA_018874455.1. NCBI lineage: Eukaryota > Metazoa > Arthropoda > Insecta > Diptera > Drosophilidae > Drosophila > Drosophila trapezifrons. Next base: position 6,499 of record JAEIIF010024742.1, on the reverse strand, counting down.
GAGTGGAGCGGGAAGATAGGTATTGCAGGGAAGTTTCAGGTCCGCAATCAATATGCAATACTGTTGCCCATTGTCTCTCGCTTTTTGATTTCGTTTGCTTTTGTCAATTTCCACGGGCCGCCTCTTGTTGGATTCCTTTTTTTTTTTTGCTTTGTTTTTTTGTATTCCTTATTTTTCCTTGTTTTTTTTTTGTTTTTAGTCCCTGCGGTCCGGTCTCCGCACTCCTAGTTTTTTCTCTGTTGTTGATTTTGTTTGCTGCAGAGATTTCATTGCTCGGGTCCCGCTTTGTTTGCTCCAGTTCAGCTCGGTTCAAATCCATTCCCATTCCCATTGCCATTGCCATTCTCTCGGCAAAATCACATTTGACTTGGCATTTTAATGACGTTGACAGAGACGGAGTTCCATTCGTTACATGCTTTCGTTGTTAACAAGCCAGATTAACATTGTTGTAATGAATAAAGTCCCACCAGCGGACATCAGCGAGGATACATCAATTCATACAAGCTCAAAACTAACACCAACCAGAAAAGTTTTCATAGTTTCACGAAACTAAGAGTCATTAACAATTGGAAAACGTTTAAAAAGGGACATTTTCTAATCATTTAGTATTTTTAAATATTTATTTTTAATATATATTTAAGTTTATGGTGTTATGACACTGCATTAACACATTTTTAATATTTTAAGAAAAGGGACATCATCATCATCTTAACATTAGCTCCTGATAAAAAGTTTTGTTTAACATATTTTGTGGATTATGGTGTTATGGCACTGCATTAACACATATTTAATATATTAATAAAAGGGACATCATCATCTTCTTAACATTAGGTCCTAATAAAAAGTTTTGTTTTACTTATTTTGTGGGTAATGGTATTATGACACTGCTTGGAAAACCCTTGAATATTTGTTTTGGAAATCTTTACTACCTTAAGACATAATTGGCACAGAAAAATCGTTTATATAGGGCATTTTCTAAACATTAACTATTTATATAATGTTTTGATTAACCTATTTTATAGATTATTGTATTATGACACTGCATTAACCAATTTCTACTATTTTTATCCTGGATATCCACAACATAAATTGATCAACTAATAAATTGGTCATCTTCTAAACATTATGTCTTAATAAACGGTTTTCTTTTGCATATTTTGTGGATTATGGTATTATGACACTGCATTCAAAATTATTTTATAATTGTTACCGGGATATTTACAACGTTAAGACATCGTTAACAAATTATTTTAGTTTATATAGGGGGATTTCTAAACATTAACTCATCATTTAACATCTAAAAAATTGATCTATTTTATTGATTATGTTATTATGACACTATATTACAAAATGTGGAATATATATTATTTTAAGTATCCATTAAATTGACGCTCATTAGCAATAAAGAAACGTTTAAATAGGCAATGTTCTAAACGTTTACTAATTATAAAAGGTATTGTTTTACATATATAGTAGATTAGGGTTCTTTGACACTATATTAAAAATGACACTACATAGTTGCTTTCATTTACCAAAGGTTTTATTGAAGTGAAACAAAAATAAATATGTACACAACATAATTATTAGCTAACATTTTAATTAAGAACCTGAAATATACACCGAAGTTTTATTTACTATATTATTTTTTTATGTCAAGATTTCTTCCAAGGTAATTTTACACCAAAGACAACAACGGAGTGTTACCATATTGACAGCTTGATAATCATCAACTTCCCATTATTATTCTGACTATTTCTGATCATTTTTATTCAATTGAAAACTATTCTCTCTCCTTTCGTCTTTGCATTGTAAAACCAATCTATTTTTCCCTAGTGATCTTTTCGTTGCGAAAATGTTCACAAATTATTCGATAATAGAAAATCAAATTGCAACAAATTCGCACACAATTGCAACAAAATAGAACAGGGAAAAAAAACAAAGAACAATGTGAGAAATACTAGAGAAGCGACCGAAAATAAAGTGAATGCCATCAGCAAGACGCCATTGCGTCAGTTCGATTTACCCCTATTTTTACTTGAGGGGCTCGAGGCATTTACGGGGCGGGGTGACGGAGATAGGTTTTAGTCTAAAGGGCAACAATGTCGTCGCATTTGTAACTGTCTTGCAGGTCTCTCCAAAATCATTCTCGCACAGAGCAAAAATTCAGGTATTTAACTTTATATGAGACTAATATATTCTAAAGGAATGTTTAAAAAATAAATAAATTTGTTTGCAAGTTTGTTTTAAATACTAAATATAATACTATATATATAAAATATATAAATAATAACTATTTTAGTTCTAATTTTATACTAATACCTATTTTAGTTTTAATTTTATAATATTAAATGGGTCTATGTAATATATTTACAGCTTAAAATTATTTAAAAAATAGTTAAGTAACATTAACTTAGAGTTTCCTTGCACTTTAAGGCGCTCCCACATTTTATTTATTATTTATTCCATTTTATTTTGAATATTTTCTTGCTGTGCTTAAGGCAGATGCAACACTTGCTGGAGAAAATGAGAAAAAACGAGGATGAGATAAAGGAAAAGGGCCTTTTCCGAGCACATGCAGCGAGTTAAAGAATTCCAATCAGCAGGGCCATTGTTCTTGAGACATTCGCCCTGCAAAATTGAAGATAATTGAAGTGTAAAACGTTGAGAGCGGAAGTGCAGCAGTCAGCAAAGGGGTTTTCCTCGGGAAAACCCTCTCCTCTGCCCTTGTTGTTGTTTGTGCTGATGTCAAGGCATATTATGCAATACAATTTTGGCAACTGAGGCGGCGCCCGCACTTTTCCCCCTTCGCCAAACATTTTTGAGTCACGTCTGTCGCCTGTCGTCTGTCGAATGCGGAAATGATGAGACAAAAGAGACACACACACACCACAGACAGGGACGGCAATAAGGGGAGACAGGGACGGCAATAAGGAGAGCCAGGGTAAGGACAGACCTGGGGGAGAAAGAGACTGCAGGCAAGACGGAGACCACAGCGCAAATGGAGGCCAGCAATAAAACTGTTTACTGCATGGACACAGCAGCACTGGCAAAAAAGCAACAGTGGTTGCCATAATGCACTGCAAGATAATATTACTAATAATAGAGTGTCAGGAATAATTAGAGATCGTTTATAAGCTTTTCCGTTTCCGGAAACTTCAAAGAGAGGCCTCTTTCTCTTAATTGTTTTCGAAGAGAGTAAAAATCCAAGGCTCTCTTAGATCTCGCTCGCTTTTGCTTGTACATAGCAGGCACCGCGTGGAGAAGAGAGCAAGAAAGAGATGCAAGGCAAGCCTTATATGTGTGTCAGGAATAATCAGAGATCGTTTATAAGCCATAATCTTCAAAGAGAGGCCTTTTTTCTTTTGGGTTTCCGCTTGATTGTTTTCGGAGAGAGTAAAGATCCAAGGCTCTCTCAGAGCGCAGAAACTCTCTCGCTCGCTTTTGCTTGTACATTGCAGGCAAAGCGTGGAGAAGAGAGCAAGAGAGAGATGCAAGGCAAGCATTATATCGATATAATTATAAAATTAAATACTTTAACTCTAGCAAACAATCGGATTACATAAGTAAATTATTATTAGTTTTGATAAATATTACTAAAAATGATTTACAGTGCATCTAGAAAAATAAGAATCTGAACAATGGCAGCAATATGAAGGGGGGACGGACGGAATAAGAGCAAAAAGTGCAGCAAAATAACAAAACAACAATATGCAAATCGCTGACAACGAAGTGAGCAAACAATCCTTGCACCGAATCCTTTTGTCCTGCCAATGCCAATGCAATTGCCAAATTGCCAACGTAATAAGAAACAAGGCAAAGATTGGGGCCAGCCAAAGAAAAATCAAGAAAAAAAAAGGAAAAAAAGGAAGAGTAAGGATATACTGCAGTAACAGCGATAGAGCAGAAGGAAAACTTGTGTTATTTTTATAGGCAATTTTCACCAGGATGTTGCGCAGGAAAACGGCTCTAAGGTCTGGGATTTTTTATTGGGTTTTGTGAGCTCACAAAAAGATTGGGCGATAGGTCAGGTGGACTATAGGCTTAGTTATAAAGTATATATATTTATTTCTGAAGCTTAATTACACTTTAAAGCAATTATTTTGAGGAAAATCCCATGAAAAACTGATCAAAAACTGGCTGAAAAAGGCAACAAAATAATATAAACAAAACATGTGCCAAAAATTAAAGGAATATACAAAACAATATTAAAAAAAAATCAAAACAAAAACCACATGCACCAAAAAAAAAGGGAAAATCGCACAACGACATGGCATAAAAAGTAGCTTTGCTTTTGTAATTGAAGCCAACCTCAGGGCTTTGAGTGATGGAGGATGGATGGGGAGGTGGTATGTAGAGGGGGTGGGAAAATGCCAGGGGCGGCGGAAGGTTCAGCGGGGGTTAAAAAGGAGGGATGCAGAAAGGTAACATTTCGCTTAAGGCGGCAATGTCGTCGGGAACGCGACTCAGATTGGCAACAGTTGTATAAACGATGCCGATGTTTACTTCATAATATACAGAGGTAGGGAGGGGGGTTACTTTAGGGGGGTTACTTTAAGGGGGGTTACATTAGGGAAGGGGCTATGCAACCTTGTTGTTTTTCCACCTCACAAAAAATTATACAGCAACAATAAGAATGTGGGAAAGGGCAGCAAGTAGTTCAATGGAATAATCAAGAAAACATTAAAATAATAATAACTAAATTACGTTGAAATTTATTTAAAAAAAATGCTAATCGTATTTACCCTTTTATGATCACAATTCTTTAATTTAAAGCAATTCTTACATCATTTTAATATTATGAAAGTTGTTACACAAATCACTAGAGATTTGAAATCTCTTAAAAAAATGTACAAAACTATGCTACAAAATTTTATGTTTCTATGCTAAAACAAAACATATTTACACTGAATTTGATGCCTCAAAAATTGTATTGCATACTTTTAGACACTTTTTTGTAAGGATTTCACAAACTCCCGTAAGAAAGTTAACAATGTAACTTCTTTTATAATTCAACATTTCACAATTAAACACAATGCCAGTCACTTTCATTTAACTTCCAAATTGATTCAAAAATTATTGCCAAGTTCCATGCATGATTTTTAAAAAATGGTAAAAATCGGAAATTCCAGGACATTACGATTCCGGGAAGTGGGGAAAATTGCCATCCATCACCTGGGGCGCATTACCAGCGGCATAATAGAAAGCGAATAAACGAAATTCCGAATGCAACTTGGAAACTCTGCATGTGAAATTGCATTTGCGCATGCAGATGAGCGGAAAAAGAAAAAAAAAATAGAAGGGGGGTACAAATGGGATGGAGATTAAAATTGGGCTAACAGAGAAAGAGCTTAGAAAAAGCCAGTGGCGAGTGGTGGCGAGGAACCTAAAAAAATTGAATTTTTCAAATAGAAAAAAGAAGCTTAAAAAATATATAACTGAATAAACTGTAACTCTGAGAACTTTGGCTTTAAAATTAAAAAAAAAGAAATATTTATATATATAAATATTACCTATAAATATTATCTATAAATAATATTTGAATCTTCAGTTTTTCCCCTATTTTCTGAGATGTTCTTGGCTTCTATTAAGTCATACTATGCTGTGTGTGTTTCTTATTTTTTCTGGTTTTTTTTTACTGGCACTTTTTCGATATTTTCCCCACCAATGTTCCGACACAGGCTTTTCCGGCTGCTGTTGTGTCCTTTTTAGGAAGTCCCCAGAAAATACCAGAAACATCTGTCACTCTCGATGCCGCCTCATCCCCATCCCCTCGTTGCACCCATAGAAAATCGTGTTGAGCGTGTTATCCACTTTCGGGCGCTTTTTCCAGAATTTCTCCTAGTTTTCCCCTGGACACATACATCCCCCCATCCCCTTCCGTTTTGCTCGCTTGCTTAAAGTCAACGATGCGTTGGTCCTGCAAAGGATTCCTGCTGTCAGCAGGTGACTGCCCAAGGGGGCGTGCACCGCATCGGGAGCGGAAGGAGCAGAAGGACACGCTGCACACTCATGTGTGTATTTTCATACAATTCGCTGACTGGCAGCCAAAAAAAAAATAAAAAAAAGAGCAGAGAAAAACAATGGAATAAGCGTACTGTTTTCACTTTTCCCCAGATGAACACCACTCCACAGGTACATATATATATAGTATATATAGTATATTCATATAGTTTTATTTCAACTCGATTGCTGGGGCTTTAGTTTTGCGGCTGTTTGTGGCAGCCAAAGCGGAAATGCGATTTAAATTATTTGATTTCCATTTTTGTGGGCGATCTTGTTATTTTCGCCCGCTCTCCAGACACTTTGCCTAGTTTTTGGATGCAGTTTTTATTTTATTTATTTGTGCATCGACAAACAAAATGAAATGGATATATACATAGATATATATTTATTTCTAGCTGCTTTATGTTTTGGTTATTTTCTGAAAAACCTTCTGCTTGATTTTCTATTTATAATAGTATTTTTAAAAATTATAGTTCTCAACTTGTTAATCTTTTTA
>JAEIIF010024725.1:0-16242 GCA_018874455.1 Drosophila trapezifrons | reverse complement strand
CACAAAAGTCTTAGAAGCCAATTGGTGCCAAAAGTTCAACTTAAGGTTCTTTGCCTTATACAATGGACTCGTATGGTTCCACATAAATTTGTTCCTTGAACACTTTCTATTTAAACCTCTGTCATTTCCTCGGTAGAAGCAGATTTCGACATTTTTCTTTCTGTGTTTACTTTTAAGTCAGTGTGACCGTAATCGCACTACGAAAAAAAACCCAAACCGAATTACACATATAGTTGTCTCTTTCAAGGTTCTAATGAAGCCTCTTATTAATGAATATTTGTGCCCTGTGTCATGACACTATTAGCTAATATTATTAATCAGTATTTTGTATAGTTCAGCAATAAAATAATATTTCTTGAAGCATTTTCTGGGGAAAAGAAACGGGCACACTTAGCCAAGCGACGCCGATCGAGGTAGCAGGAAAAGAAAAAATTAACTTAAAATTCGTTTAAAATAACTGTTGCCTATAAAACAAGATATATATTTCTATAACTCCAAAAATATAAGAATTTAATTTCTATCTTAGAACTCCCTTAATTAAAGGTACAGATATACTCCCCATATACCCCGATACAGGGTATCCCGAGGAAAATTGCCCAGAAATTGAAGCTATCAAAAAGCAACTTGCCCAGTTAGCCCAAGACACCGTTAGTCAGAGTCAAAAAACAAAACGGAGGCAAAAGCGCAACGAAATTTCTGCATTTTTTTTGTTTTTTTTTCAGTTTTCAGGGGTTTTGGTGCAGGGAAAAAAGTCATCATAGTCTGACCTTCATTGTTGTGTTGCTTCTAACATTTAAATTTGTTTTTCTTTACCATTTTTGTATTTCTGCTTTCGGTTGGATCCGGTGTGCTGCTTTTGTTTTGGCTTCTTTTCGATTTCAACAGAAAACGTGCCAAATTCGGCTGCCAGTTGCACGTTCCCCAAAATTTAATACAGTTCGGCTGGGTCTGGGGCTTGGCAGCAGCTTTAGCTTTGACCTGGTCGCTGGTACTTGGTCTGGGTCTGGTCTCTAGTCTTGACACACATCCAGAGACAGAGACAGCCACTCGTCGGCCTTATCAGGGTCTTATCAGTTGAGAGATTTTCGGAAAGCAGCAAAAATTACGAGTGAAAATGGAAGCTAAGGGCGTATATTCAGTCGGACGCAGCATCTCTCGGAGAAATGTTGGGCACTCTGAGTCTCTGGTTCATTCTCTACCTCTTTGGGCGCATCCAAGGGCGTTCGGTGGGAGAGCAGGATGAGTGGCAGGAGGTCAGTACTTGGCTTCGTTTTTTCTTCCCCTTAAAACCTACTTATGTCGCCTTTTATATTCACAGTTTCTGGTTCCGCAGCCGGATTCCACAATCTTTGTCTACAATCAAACTGATAAGGAGCTCGACTTGTCCAGGCTTGGCGGGAAAATATATAAAATAATTTTAAAATAAATATATTTATTTCAAAAAGAAAATAAAGATGTTGTAAATAAAAATATTCTTTAAATATTGCTTGGAGGGATTTCATTTTATTTACAATATTTTCTTGTATTTACATAATTGTTAAGTACTTTTAAGTGGTTTTCTAGAACCTATAGGTATAGACACCTCCGCCTCCAAATTGGGGACGGCTATTTCCGTAGGGTCCTCCCAAGTGCTGGCCATACGAACCAGTGGCATCAAGGGAGTGGCGTCCATTCTGACTCTGCCACACAGGAGCACGGGCATTGAGGTTCAAATCAAATCCCTGCTTTGGAGAACCGCCACCACCGCCATTCAGTTGGAATTGGCGACGCTCTCGAGGTGGGTTGAACTGTAAAATAAATAAGAAATTTATTTAACTAGGTATCGATAAAGTGATGTATCGATTAATTATCCTATAGTGATATCGAAAAGGAAAATATCGAAAACATCGACGGGTTATCGAAAATATCGGTAATATCGATATATCATTTTTAATCTTTTTTATGAGATTTTATTACTTTCAATTATTGATAAGTTTATCCCATTGAATATCGATATATTTTTTATTATTTCGATATATGATTGCCATTCCCTGTTTTAAATATCGTTCCTTGGTAACTTACATTAAACTGTGGGGCATCCCTTGGCTGAGGAATCTTATTTTGCTGAGGATCAGGCTGGGGATAGGCCAAGGCGCTGGAGAAGGCACAGGCCAGGACGATGAATAGAAAACTGGAAGCAAACTGCATTTTGCTTTGATTAGACTCTGTCAACTGAATGTGGCTAGAAGCGAACTGGGCGCTTTTATACCGCCGTCTTATCAATTTTGGCTGATGATTCCCCGACAGGGAATCCCATTGGAGAAGCCAAGCAGTTCAGTGGTTCATTAGTGGATCCCCATGGCTGCTTGATAAGGAGAACGTATGTACCTACGTGTCTGGTCCATAAACCGAGGCAGACAACTGAGTAAATCCCACCAAGAAACAATGAATGAGGTGCAACGGTTGAGGAATCACTCATGTGTGTTCAGTTGGACTAATTATCATCACTCATCAGTGGTTCAAGGGGGAGTACTGGAATCCACTGACAATATTGTCATTGAGACATTTATCGGAAAAAATAAGTCATAAATATCCATTTATTATGTATGTGCCACCAGCTATTATTTCCAACTATTGATACCTTTATTTATATATTAACTATTTTATTATTTACCAAGTTAATAATATGGCAAGCATAAATACCCCTAAAAACGGTTTAGGTTTTAAAAAAAAAATGCTTAAGCTGCTGTACTTTATTCTTATCAACCCTTAAATGTTTATAATATTAAAGATATTTCTCTACACCATTTAGAGAATGATCTTAGATATTTTCTACATTTTCTTATGTTTAATGAAAGAGAAATTCAATTTAAATTCTTTTTAACCTCAAGCTCCCTCTAGAATTTTAACATGACTCAAAGCTCATTTAATATTTAATTCTATTACACCTTCAAATTTATGTTCTCTCTGATTTTCAACACATACTTTCTCACGATGACCTGATCTTAATTCCGTGCAATAAATCATACACTTTTACTGACTGTCTCAGCTTCTGTATTTCAATCTTCGAGAACTCCACCTTTTGTCTTGCCAAACCCAAAAAAAAAGTCTCCAACTGAAGATGACTTTCCCCCAACAAGCAATTTCCTGGCAAACAAGAACCCAAAAAAAAAAAAAATAAACAACCCACAGGTTCCGCTGGCTATCTCCATAAAAAGTTTGGTAGCCACAAATCGATTCATCATTCTGCAAGGTCAACTCAATTCGGGTTTCCCTCGGGTTCAGGTCAGATTAATGATGTGAAAAGCTCACTTGGTATTACCCAAATTTGGTTGTAAAATGAACAACTTAGAACAAGGCCCATCTTCATGAATCATATTTTTCCTGTCAATTTTTTAAACGAATCTCATTCGCTTTCGTTGGCGGGAATATGGCGTAATATTTGGCGAGGCATGATAAATTTCCATCGAAGGTTCTTTCGACAGTTTACGCAATAAATCCAATTAGTAAAAAAGCCAAAAAATAAACACTTTGTCTTGGCAGGTTTCATTAAGACCGCCTGTCATCGTAATTTGTTAATTTGTTATTACCCAACCGAGTTGGCCAAACAAGATGTATCCACAATTAGCCAAACTGCAAGATCATCTGTGACCCAGCCTCAGTGTCTAGAGAACTGCCTGAATGTTCCGGGTTTAAAAACAAAAACCAAGGACTCTGATGGCATTTTAGATATGAAAATTATGGTCAGGTAGACATATGCTTATAATTGGGAATTTATTTCATATTTAATCAGATAAAACACAGTGGATGTGGGGTTTATAATCTGGAATCTAAAGCCCAAGTGTCATTGGAACATGGAGACTTTTTGGGGCTTACAATCTTAAATCTGAATGAATCCCAAGTGCCATTAAAATATGGAAACGAAAACCAGGTACATAAGGTTATTTTTAAGAATTTATTACCATTTATAATTTAGAATTTAGAACAAACATTTGCTTATATAAATTTAATGACTTCCAAATCTGTATCGATAGGTTCCTCCAAAATCGTAGCTTGGTGGCGAGTTTCCATAGGGTCCGCCCAAGTGCTGGCCATATCTTCCATTGACGTCAATCTCATGGCGTCCATTATCGCTTCTCCAGATATTCTGGTTACCCCGGACATTGAAGCCAAAGCCATCGCCCCGCTGGCCACCTCCACCTCCCTCGAGATTCAAAGGATACTGCGGTGGCGGTGTGGACGGCATGGTCATGTCCTCTGCCGGCATCGGACTTGCTAGAGTTGCTCCAATAATGCAGGAAAGCAGGACAAAGATAGTGGTGGACTGCATCTTGGTGGATCTTCTGGATGGAAGAGCTGGTAAGAACTGACTGATAATGATGGGGCAGTTGGAAAGCTCCTTTATAGGTAGATTGGTGGTCAAAAGAAATCCCCGATGCAAGCTTATCTGCAGAGGGATTCCCGCAGGGGGATCTTGTCATCTATATTTATTTTTTATGAAGCATCTTTATTATAGCTAATAAATAAATTAAATAGACGGCGAATGCCTTGTATAGATTGTGTTAAAGGTGACTAATTTGTAAATAATTAGAATTTTTTTTTTCAATAAAATATAAACAGAATTTTAGGCAATATTAAAGACAGAAAAAATGCCTAGAATATAGTTTAATTTAATATTTGTTAGGGCAACATTTTGAAAATAAAATTATATAATTTTAAGACTAATGAAATAGCTTAAAGATAATGGTTTAGTTGTTTATAACAGCCGGTGAAAATATCTTCCTAAACTCCTTTAGAAAATTAAAATGTAAAAAAAGGGTTTAAACCCACAAATTTAAAGAATAAAATCTTTAAGTAGAAGTTTATTAAATATCCAAAACTCTCCTTAAATACAAGATATATAATCTGCACTCTTATCGCCGTAAAATCTTCTCCAATTAATTCTTTATCGCCCTTCCCGAGTAGCAGAGAAACATCGACCTTTTCATTGTCACCCGAGTTAATATGAAACTGTGGCAGTGGCGACAGATAAAGCGTCGTGCATGTAAACAAACATAAATACAAATATAAATATTTAATGCGCATTAATTGATTGAGAGCAGCGGGCAAACGTAAAAATAAATAAGGGAAAATCGGCCAGTTTCCCATCGGCAGTCGAGCTCGGAGGCAGTAAGGAAAAATGTTGATACAATCAATATTTATGAAAATATTGTCCCTTCTCTTGGTCTGCTGGGTGAGTTCGAAATATAAATGAAAATTTCATAAAAAGCGAGCTTGCAATTGTTATTTAATTCACAGCTGGGACACGTCACCTGCCAGTCGGATCTGGAGCTGGAAGATGGGATGAGGGAAGGACCGCCGGAAAAGCAGGAGATTCCAGTCGGGGATATTGCCCAGGGCAACTGGGATTTTGAAGGCCTTCTTTATAACTAAATTAAGTACTTATTTTTCTTTGTGCTTCTTGTTAAAAATTGTATAAAAATAATGAAAGATTAAAAATCTACAATTCGCTTCTTATCAGTTTTTGGATTTTTACTGAAAGCTCTGGCATACTTTTACCTAAAAATATATCAATTTTTGTAGCCCACTCTTAGGCTTTAAAAAAATATATTAAAATCCAAAAGTCCACCCCTAACTATCTGCATTATCTCAATTAAATCCCAGAACATAATATTAAAAGAAAAACTACTACTAAATATACTTCAGCTCTTTTATTATTTAATTCCAATAATAACTCAGGGCCACCAAAACCAGAGAAACATGGCTCACTGAGGGCAAAAACATTTAAAAACATAATTATATAGTTTTTGGTAAATATATACCAGCTACTGGCCAAACTGGAAGACAGGCACAAGGAAAAGCCATGCTAATGAAAATGCCGTAGAGAAAACATTTGGTTCTGGACTGAAAAATATGGATATTATTTATAATCAATACTCATATTTACAGTAAATGCTGTATATTATAATCTCACCATATTAAATGACAAACAAAGTAATACCGTGGATATTATCTGACAAACCATTACCACGGTAAGTCCTATGACAACATCTTGGTTTATATTTCCATGAAAGGTGTGATATTTGAACTTTCTTTTCTCGTGATCAGGTGGATAATTTACTTAGGGAGAAATAACAAAAGAGAGTGATTGTTTTTAATATTAAATTAATAATTGAGAATAAGAAAACATATCTAAATAAAAGCTTATCTAAATAAATAAGTGTTACAAGATGTATAATATTATAGGGGATCAATATGCTGTCCACTTAAACTACGGAAATACTATATTTATTATTTTCAGCAAGATTTATTTAACCTGCACCAAATCCCCTTTCATTCATACGTCATAGTATCCGATACAACCTTATTTATTATATGAATAATTCCTTCCATTAATAACCCACCATAACAGTCCAGTATATAGGCATAAAATCCCAATCCTGCCGCAATATTCCAGGCGACCAAGGTGGCAATGGCACACCATCGTTGATTCTGACGATCCGGCATAGTGTTCTCCCTTTATAAATAGTATTTGTTTAGTGGCTACAAAAATGTATTTTACAACTGAATCACTGAATGCGTGGCCTGCCCGAATGAAAATCAATTTAGCCACAGGTTCAACGGACTTTACGACAAGTGCGTGTCGCGTCAGCTCGATGAAAAACTAATTGCGACCATTAAGTAAAGACCACGCCCACCGCAAAAGGACCTTTTAGGGGGGAGGAACAGAGCTCCAATGAGTTGCCAATGGCTACCCGGAGTCCCAAACTTTGGGCCGTAACTGGAGCACTCAATAAAATGGGAGCCGACATTAATGGCCAACGATTGGAGTAACCTCCAGGGAACACAGGAGGAACATAGGCGGAACCTGGCGCAGTCTGGGCTACCTTACGGAACCTGGCGGATCCCGGGGAACCTGGAGACCCAGGGAAACCTCTCTATTACCCCCGGAAGGTGGCAGCTTTGACACGCTTCCAAGTATCAATGCGATTTGTTTGCGGCACGCGAGCAAACTTTTCTCTATTCTATTTCTCTATTTTCTTTTTGTTTCTCCTTTTTTTCCGCTGCAGTGCATCGGAAGTGAACTCGAGTCCTTTGGCTGCGGCAGGGTAATTGCGTTAATTTCGCTCGAATTACGTTTCACATCACAATTGTTTACGCCTCCTTTTGTTTATCCTGTGTCTTGCATGTTTGGCGGCACTTTTGTGCAGGATTTCTCCCCGAAGCCCTTCGCTCCTTGATAGATCCTTTGGTGGTTGCATGTCGACAGCCTAATTGTTTGCCGGAAAAATTATCCTGGAACTTGCAGCGACAGTTGGAAAAATAAAAGTAATGAAAAGAAGACATTATTTGTTTAGGAGAATATATTTTTAAAAGGATTTAATTATTATAAATTGCAAATCAAAAGGAACTCTACCCGTTCTATTTTTCTTGGAAGATACTTTGTTAAATTTTTATTTTAAGAATATTTAATAATGCAATCCTCCTCTGGAAACCCTGCCAATTGTTCCACGTGGATGGGTCGACGACATTCATTCATATTTTCATATTTTGTTTGGGGCCACATCATCAGTGGCAGAAGGGCTGAGATTTACGATCTGTTGCCGGCGTAGCGGTAATCAATAAATAAGTTCCAAGAGAGCTCCGATAAGATAGTGATGGCTTTTAAGTAGCTGCGGCTATTCCCAAGTCACCCTCACATACGAAGGTCCGGATACTTGTGCACTTGGATGTGTGGGTCAGCGTATCTCCGACTGAAAATCGTCGCTGGGCCATTAAGGAAGGTGCAGACGTGGGCAAGTAACCAAAGTCTCTGGCAGACTAACCCCGATCGCACCTTGGTTTTGAGTAATTAGGGAAGATATTTTAAATTGATAATAAAATCTTACACTACAATGAGAAATCTATAGAGAATAATTGTCATCCTTAGCTGAAGGAAGTCCCAAAGTCATGACTAACTATGACTTGACACTATGAAGAACAGTTTAAAAATGTAATTTTTCCAAACTTATAATTATTTAAATATTTTGCAACTATGACACACTTTTAGGTTCAGATAATACCACAAACTGACTGTTTATGAACCATAAATCAGTCTAAATTACCGAATAAACTAGGTGAAGCTTTTTTAGTAACTTTCAAATGGGTTTATTATGGGTCATGGCAATTGACAAATATTAATTAAATATTCTAGGTATATAATATGGCTTCTCCTTTTAAAATAATATGGTAGCTAATAAATAAATGCTAAAAATAAGCCAAGACATATTCCACCTTGATATTGTCTGACCTTTTTACCCCCCAAAAGCACGTCACATAAAGCTGTTTATATCCAAGCACCACACGCCCAATATTGACCCAATCAAACCCCACACTTGGACTTTAAACCATAAAAAACACTCAAATATTAACCCCGAATAAAGGGGGGTTCATAGAGCAAAATTCTTGTCCGAATGACAGGGCATATTTCGACCCACTGTCAGCGATAGCCCCCGAACGTGCCGTATGTGCTATCTAAACGAATTTATAAATACTATACGAACGCATACTGCCTTAATATTTCGATAGAGCTTCGCCGTCGTTTGGACTGAGAATCGGTGGCGACAGTCAGTTTATTTTCGGCTTTCTGGCGGCGTAGTCGTGCGGATCTGCTGATTCTCCGGTTGGGAATCCTAGGGACCCATTATCTTACGTGGGATTTGCTCATTTAAATTCGCGACAAGTGAGAGAGAGCCACCATGAAGTGCCTGATAGTGTTTGCGGTGATTATAGCCGTGTTCGGCGCCTTTGCCGGCTACGGCTACCTGGTGTTCACGGATCTGATCAAACCGCTGCCCAAGCCGGAATTCAAGGACGACACCTACTGGGGACCGGGGGATGTCAAGGACTTCAAGCCGGACACCAAGTTGTACGAATTCAAGCTGGATGTGCCCCAGGCAGAGATCGATGATCTGAGCCAGCAGCTCAATCGCACCTTGAAGCTCACCGAACCGCTGGACGGGATTGCCTTTGAGTATGGTTTCAATACCTATGCCTTGGAGCAGTTCGTGCACTACTGGCGGGACAAGTATCTGACCAAGTGGGAGGAGCGCCAGGCGCTGTTCAACTCCTTCAAGCAGTACAAGACCCAGATTCAGGGGTGAGTTGTGGCTGGAATCCTATATCCTTTGGGAATTATAAGTGATAGATTTATTTTCCTGGCAGTCTGAACATTCACTTCATCCATGAGAAGCCCTCGGCGGAGGTTCAGGAGAAGAAGCATGTGTATCCCCTGCTCCTGCTCCATGGCTGGCCGGGATCGGTGCGCGAGTTCTTCGATTTCATTCCCATGCTCACCAAGGAATCCAATATTACTGACTACGCTTTCGAGGTGGTGGCACCTTCTCTGGTGGGCTATGGTTGGTCTGATGTGAGTATCCATTATTTAGATATTTCTTGTATAATTTTATTATATATATAATAATATTCCCTTATTCCTTGGCCAGCCTGCCACGCGTCCCGGCTTCAATGCCGCCGAGATGGCGACCGTGATGCGCAATTTGATGCTCCGTCTGGGCCACAAGAAGTTCTTCATCCAGGGCGGAGACTGGGGCAGCATCATTGGCAGCAACCTGGCCACTCTCTATCCGGAGAACGTGATTGGTTACCACTCCAACATGTGTGTCCTGCACTCCCCGCTGGCTATTATTAAGGGCATCTACGGCAGCTTCTATCCGGAGAAGTACCTGCCCTCGAGGTTCTTTGTGGACCATCACTTTCCCATTTGGGACAAGTGGCTGGAGCTGCTGAAGGAGAGCGGCTACTTCCACATTCAGGCCACCAAGCCGGATACGATAGGAGCTGCCCTGACCTCCAGTCCGGTGGGTTTGGCCTCGTACATCCTGGAGAAGTTCCAGACCTGCACGAATCCCGGCCTGCAACAGGACTTCGGTGCCATTGTCACGGTCTTTGGACTGGAGGCGGTGCTGGACAATCTGATGATCTATTATCTGACCAACTCGGCCACCACGGCGGCGCGTTTCTATCTGGAGAACGTGTCCAAGGCGTACAGGAGCCTGCAGCTGGACCGCGTCCAGTCCCCGGTTCCCATGGGCTGTGCCCGCTTCCGCTTTGATCTGCCCTCGGTGACGGACTGGCAGTTGAGGGACAAGTTCCCCAACCTGAAGCATTCGATGTACTTCCAGCAGGGCAGCCACTTTGCCGCTCTGGAGATGCCAGCGATGCTCTACAACGACTTTACCACCTTTGTGGCCAAAGTGGGTCTGCACGGCGAGCAGCCAAAATAAATTCTATTTGTTTTCTATTTACTATTAAAAAAAAACGATCTTTGTACTTTTGGGCTCGGGGAACAAACTGCGCTGGCTATCGGACTAGTAAAATGATTGCAGCTATCAGAAATGCTAGAATAGACATCATTTTTCCCGAATTAGAACGTTGTTTTATGGCAAAACAATACTTTTATCTACATATATAATTATTATGATAATAAACATAAAAAAAAGCTACCAAAAAACAAAGTTTATGAGCCAATTTAGTGCCTAGTCAGCCATAAAATGTGTGTAAATCATGCAGGTTAAATGTTTTCTTACTTCAAATATTTTTTTACTCATTTTAACTTGAGATAATATAGCTTATATTACCTAAAGATGGGTGCCAACTCATTTATTTGTTGATTTCCACTTCTGAATTTAATATTTGCCATACTGTAAGGTCAAAATCATTTCTGTGAGGTTTTCTTAAAAAATAGTGTGACCAAATCATTATTAACAAGGAGAAAAGCTACAATCGAGTGTGACCGACTGTGAGATACTCGGTACCCTGCGGATAAAGGAAAATGCACATGGACATGGCTAGATCACTTTTGTCTAATTATGCTCAAGTTTAGGAAAAGCTTAAATTATTCAGGAACATGTTGACCAACACCCATTGATGTTACAGAAGTTCTGGATAAACTGAAACTTTATTGATATACATTCTCGGTTGGCACAAAGTTATAATACCATTGTACCCTGTGGTTACTGGGTAAAAAAATTAGGTGTCAACTCATATTTTCAGGTTTTTATCTAAGTTCAGTCGTTGCAAAAACATTTATTATATTTCCCTTATTTTTTCTACAGTTCTTGAGACATATTTATGAACTATATGTCATTATAGTCAGTGTCTGTGTAATTAAAGGGCAGTAGAGCTGGAAAAGTATCGAAGTTTTCGATGTTTTAGTATGAAAACATAGATTTTACATCGATTATCATCGATGTTTTTCCAGTTTTAAAGGGCAGTATTAATTATAAGCCTTATTAAATAGAAGCTCGAATATAACACTAGTTCGTGTCATTTGTTAACATTTTGTCAGACCTGAAAGCTTTATTTATAAACAAATCTCTCTAATCTATAGGTAAGAACACCTTTCACTCCCCTACAAACACTTTCGATACAACTCGTTGCATGCGATCCTAACAAAACACCGAGAATAAATATTTATTCTGGATTTTCGCCCCAATTGCTGTCATTTTTCGCCTCGCCTGGATCAAATTTCAAAGTTTTTGCGTGTAGATAATTGAAATTCTTAATCATCATTATATTAAGCCATTTCGTAGTCAAGTCACTCTCCTTGCTTTACTTTTTTGACAGAGTATCTATTGACAGTCTAAGCATGAGTTGCACCCTCGCAATTTAGTTTCTGCCAGCTGATAAAATGATCATCATGATCATTTTTATTATTTAATTTTTAAAAGCTTCGTTGCGAGTCCGAAGCATGAATTGCCCGAACTAAACTTTCGGCGAAAGCTTCTCTACTTTTCGCTTGATCATGCTCGCATTGCAGTGCAGCTGTGATCGCGTTCCGCATAGGTTCCACTCGAGTTCCACAAGCCGGCTGAAAGCTTTCTTATGCCGGTTGTTTGTGAAAATAAAATCAATTGTGTTTGGCGTTCGCACTGGAGCAGCTGTACGAATTCCATTAAATAAAATACTATATACAGTAATATACAGTACAGAGTATATAGCACAACATGGCGAATGTCTGGGTGCGGATTCTGATCGGTGGCCTGGCCATGCTGGCGGCCGTTGGCTATAAGAACTATCGCGATCTCTCGGCGCCCGGCAAGAGGCCCGATCTGGACAGCGAAGCCTACTGGGGACCCAAGACCAAGGAGCCCTACAGGGAGAACAAGGCCATTCTGCCCTATGACATCAGCGTGAAGCCAGAGGTGAGTACGGGGATCTTTCTAGCTGAAAATTAAAGAGATGTCACTGTTTATTGAAAACTTTCCATAGAAATTAATACTAATCATGATTACATGATTCTATTTCTTTATTTATTTGTACTTAATTATTTACATTATTAACTCCCTTCTCTCTCCCCTCAGGTAATTGAGGATCTCAAGGCCCAGCTAAGTCGTCCCTCCAAAGCCCAAGAGCCCCTGGAGGGCGTGGGCTTCCAGTACGGTTTCAATGCCCAGGAATTGGCCAAGGTGGTGAAATACTGGCGGGACACCTATCTGGCCAAGTGGAGCGAGCGCCAGCAGTTCCTCAAGAAGCTAGATCACTACCAGACGGAGATCCAGGGGTAAGAAAATACTAAGCACAACTATGATAATTAGTTGCACATTAACATTAACCCCATATATTAACCTTATTTTTCCTGTTTTTCTAGTTTAAAAATTCACTTTATTCATGCCAAGCCCGTTCAGGTTAAGGGCCAGAAGCCCAAGAAGGTGCTGCCCCTACTCCTCATGCACGGCTGGCCGGGAACTGTCCGGGAATTCTACGATTTTATTCCTCTGCTAACGACTGCCAGTGATAAGAGCGACTATGTCTTCGAGGTGATTGCTCCCAGTCTGCCGGGCTATGGATGGTCTCAGGTAATTATCTGTTGCGTAAAAACATTAATATTTATTGTTTTAATTTGTATATTATTCAGACTGTCCTTACATAATGTTTAATCTCGCTTTTAAGGTCTTGAATTCATCAAACTAATAACATATTTCGAGTGATTAATAGCTTTTTAGTAATGAAGTTGTTATACGCTTGAAAATGTTGAAGAAATGTTAATATTCCGCTTCGGCATTAGTTTGCCAATAACTCCACAGGTTTTATTGGCTTGGCAAATTTTTAAAAAGCTAAATAACAGCTTAAACATTTCAGCTATTAGCTAACAAGCGAGTTAACCCTATTTACATACAAAATATCTGCAAACTTTGAACTATATCTCCTCCATCCGCTTCCAGGGTTCGTCCAAAACTGGCTTCGGCGTGGCCCAAGTGTCTGTGGTGATGCGCAATCTGATGCTCCGTCTGGGATTCAACAAGTTCCTCGTCCAGGGCGGCGATTGGGGCTCGATTATTGGCTCCAACCTGGCGGGTCTCTTTCCGGAGAATGTGCTGGGCTATCACTCGAATATGTGTGGAAACAACAGTCCCTTGGGCACCCTGAAGATGGTGCTGTCTCACTTCTTCCCCAGCTGGTTTGTGGATAGCCAGTATGCGGAATACTACAAGGGATTGGGTCACCTGTGGGCCACCATCACGGAAGAGATGGGCTATGCTCACATCCAGGCCTCCAAGCCCGACACCATTGGCAATGCCTTGATCGACAATCCCGCGGGACTGGCTGCCTACATCCTGGAGAAGTTCTCCACGTGGACAAACCTGAAGTACAGAGACCTCCCCGATGGCGGCCTGACCAAGAGGTTCACCTACGACCAGTTGCTGGACAATGTGATGATCTACTACGTGACCAACTCCATCACCACCTCTATGCGCCTGTACTCGGAGTCCATGAACAAGGCCCAGCTCGCTTTGGAGGTGGACAGGCTGCCCATTCAGGCCAAGACTGGTTGCACTCGTTTCGCCCACGAAATCGCCGCTTCTTCGGACGCGGTGCTGGCCAACAAGTTCCCCAATCTGGTGCACAGCACCCACTACCCGGACGGCGGACACTTCCCGGCCTTCGAGGTGCCCCAGGTCCTGTACGATGACTTCGTGGCCTACGTAAAGAAGGCGAACTTCTGAAGGAATTTGGTTGTAATTAGTTTTAAGAATTCATTGTAAATTGTTCATTTCAAACTATAAAAACGGCTTGGTGATAATATTTTCCTTATCTACTTTGAAAACCGAAAGTTGAAGAGTTTTTTGTTTGGACTCGGGCGGTGATAAGTGGAAGAGCGGAGAACTCACCCCTGGTATTTATTTTATATATATAAGGTATAGATAAATCTGAGCTGGAAACCAGGTTACGTAACTTTATAGTGATGGGTTTATGGGGGTTACTTGTATACTCTTTAATCTTTAGGTTTTTTACTTGTAAACCCTTTATTCTTAGGTTTTTTAAAAGTGAAGAAGCTTTATAAAGCTGACACACTATAGCAGAGTCTTACTCGCTCTAAAAACCATATTAACCTGTAATAAAGTTACCTTAAAATGGGAAAATAATTATATATTTTTTTCTATTCAACATTTCGATTAATTCTTACTTCTATCAAGAGTCTAGGCTACCCCATTTCACTTCCAAGCCCTAGGGTATTTCTACCTAAGTGCCAAGCCCCAGCTGCGTCGCAAAATATCAATAATTCGCCGAGTCCCTCTCTGTCTCTCAGAGGTGGTTTTCTCACCGATCTTCAGCCCCGGCGAAAGCTTCAAACACAAAAAGCTTTTTTAGGTAAATAAACAATCTGTTCAAGCCGATTCATCCCCGCTTTCGGAAGCCTCTACGGCGTTTTAGTGAAGTCCAAAGTAAACCCGGCGATAAGCCCTAACTGATCGAGTGTAGGGTAGGGCGGGCGGTCACCCAAAGTCGCTTATCATCGTGAGCGGCGCAATCGAGAGCTGTGCTGGCGATGATAGGTGGGAATCGGCGGAACCGGAGCCGCTATATTCAGTCAGTCAGTGTCAGTGGAACCGCTGAGAGCGCAAGATGTCTGGTGTGACATTCAAGATTCTGGTCCTAGTTCTGGCCATTGGCGGCGGATTGGTCTACAAGAATGTGACCCAACTGTGGGCGGATTTGCCCATTCCACAGCTGGATCCCCAGCAGTGGTGGGGCGATGCTGCGGAACCGGCGGATTACGCCGCCTATTTGGTCAACAACTCGGAGATCATAGGCAACAGGCTCACGTACCCCGAGAAGGTGAGTGAAGATAAGCCACTAAAGATTGACAGATAACTCACACACATTCCCCCAGACCATCCAAGATCTGAAGGAGCGCCTGAACCGCACCCTGCGCCTCACGCCGCCCCTTGAGGGTGTGGCCTTCGAGTACGGATTCAACACGAATTACCTGAAGGAAGTCGTGGAATACTGGCGTGACGACTACCTGCCGCGTTGGCGCGAACGCGAGGTGTTCCTGTGGCAGTTCAACCACTTCACCACCGACATTCAGGGGTGAGATAAGAGCGCCACTTATCATATCCAGAGATAGTAACAGCGATGGGCTCGGCCCGGATTTCAGGCTACGCATGCACTTCCTCCACCTGATGGTCTACGACGAGAACAAGGTGGGCAAGCAGCACTACCCGGTGCTGCTGCTCCACGGCTGGCCGGGATCGGTGCGGGAGTTCTACGACATGATCCACCTGCTGCACCAGTCAAACCTGGACCCGAACAACAAGTACATCTTCAACGTGGTGGTGCCCAGTCTGCCGGGCTATGGGTGGTCGGAGGTAGGTTCCTACGTGATCTTATGATCCTATGAGACTAACACCTCTCTGATCTTGCAGGGCACCGCGCGTAAGGGTCTGGGTCCCGCCCAGGTGGCAGTGATCATGCGGAACCTCATGCTGCGCTTGGGCTACAACAAGTTCTTCATCCAGGGCGGAGATTGGGGCAGCATCATTGGCAGCAACATAGCCACGCTTTATCCGGAGAATGTCCTGGGTTACCACTCGAATTTGTGCAACAATCTTAGTCCGAAATCCTTGGCTAAGGGTGTCGTAGCCAGTTTCTGGCCCAGCCTGTTTGCTCCCTCCGGCACTGAGGACTTCTTCTTCCCGAAATCCAACGAGCTCAAGTACCTTATGGAGGAGAGTGGCTACTTCCACCTCCAAGCCACCAAACCGGACACCATTGGAGCCGCTCTCAACGACAATCCCGTGGGCCTCGCCGCCTACATCCTGGAGAAGTTCTCTACGTGGACGAATCCCAGCTACAGATCCCTGCAGGATGGAGGCCTCACCAAGCGCTATAAGATGGACGCCCTGCTGGACAACCTGATGATCTACTATCTGACCAACTCCATCACCACCTCGCAGCGTCTGTATGCGGAGCAGT
>JAEIIF010024708.1:0-13183 GCA_018874455.1 Drosophila trapezifrons | reverse complement strand
TGAGGGTCCTGTGAGAAGGGAGACAATACCACCACAACCACTGTGCACACTCCAATAGGCCTTATCCAGTGGTAGGAGAGAAGGTACAGTGGAAACACTGCATCCTCATCCAACCAAGTAGTTTTTTACAGGGTAACAATCCCTAGATCTATTCACAGATGCTGAAACTTTCTGTGATTTAAGTAGTCCCGATGCTCCATAATGACAGGGATTGTAGGTAAAATACATTAAATGGTGATGCAAATAGTCTATAGAAATGGCTTTTACTTAAATTTGCTTATGATTCCGGTGAATGGATGGAAGGAGAGGGAATCAATAGCGACTATTTAGAATGAGAAACCACAACAGATAATTGCACAATTGTCAGTGTCAGACTTCTGCCACTTCTCCATTCGTGGAATCTAATTGGATTAGAGGCACCCACCGAGTCCGAGACCCAGTCTCAGTCGCAGTCCCAATTGCAACGGGAACACGCCGCTCACGAGGGAGCTCCAGATTGCCACGAATCCGTGGTCCGTTGTCCATCGCCTGTGGTCAGTGCCGGAGGATTGCATAAGCTGGAAACATGATGAGCAACAAGGCTAGCCCCTCCAGAATCGCATTCAGGCGGAAGACGAGCATCGACAGCAAGAGCAAGAGTCAGCCAATCGACTATGAACGCATCCAGAGGGAAGTTGAGGTGATTGCGCCTCCTCCTTCTCCGCCTGTGGTACCTCCCCTTGGGGGCCAGGGCAAGCTCAAGTTAAAGCTAAGCTCGGCCAAGATCACGCTGCGCAAGAGCTCGCAGGCTCCACCGAAGAATCTTGTGGCTACACATCCAGCGGATGCAGTGCGTCGCAAGTCAGCGCCACAACTCTTCACATTTACCATTGCCCCCAAAGGGAATGCCGTCGACTTGGAGGTAGCACCGCCAGCTACATCTGTCATACCCAAACTGCCCGTTTTTGGACTAACCCATTCCATTCGACGATCACGGACCTCGGGCCAAGCTGGCATCTCGTCAGGGTTGCCCAGTGAGGACTTCGGACAGACGCAGGACAGCGGCAGTGGCAGCGAACCCAGCAGCAGCCTGGCCGGAGGAGGTAGTTCCACCTCTCCCGAGTCCCTGCTGGATAACATCCTCAGTGCCGCATCCTCCGTGTCCGTGCAGAGCAGCAGCAGCAGTCAGGCCAGCAATGCCACCGTGGCACAGCCCATCAAGGCCAAGGAGCAGCTGCATCCGAAGAGATTGCTGAGCCTGAAGGCTTCACCGGAGCTAAGGATCTCACCACCCACGCCGGACACAGTACAACCTAGGCTGGAAATGCTTCCGCGACTCCTCTTGGAAGTGTCGCCAAGGCCTGAGATCTTCGATGTCCCATCTCCACTGGCCAGAAGTCCATCGCCTGCAGGCTCTCCGGGAGTCTCGCCAGCCCCTTCGCCCTCGCCCAGCATTACGTTGAGACCGAGTACTCCGCCGGAGACCACGGTCACCTTTACGGATGACCTCAAGTGCGGCATCTGCCTGGATGTGTACACTGATCCAAGGACCCTGCACTGCCTGCACTCCTTCTGCCTGCAGTGCCTGGTCAGCGAGAACTTCAAGGACGAGTCCATATGGGATACCATGGACCAGGCCCGCAGCGAGGATCCCTCCAGCTACAGCTTGAGGTCGGAGATGGGCGGGGGATCCAGTCTGGAGCTTACCGCGACTGTTTCACCCGCCCGTCAGCGGGGAGCTAGCCTAAGCCTCAGAAGGAAGAAGTCCATGGATCGCCTGGTGATCAGGGTAAAAGTTTAGGTTCGTCCTTTCAACAGATGAAGCCTCTAAGATCCTTTCTTTTAGTCCAAGAGCGAGGGCAAGCGATCGACAGCGAGCTCCTTTGGCACCCGGCTCACGGGAAGTTTTGTGAGCGAAGTGGCCAGCCGCTGCATCCGCTGTCACAACTGCAACTATCCCACAGATCTCCCTTTGGGTGGAGTGCGTCAGCTGCCCCAGAACTATCTGTTGGTGCGACGGATCGAGGTGCTGCGTCTTCAGGCGGGAGAGGATGTGATTGCGAGGGTCTGGTGTTCCCTCTGCACGGAGGAGATCAGTGTAAGGACTCCGCTGGTTAATTATTATCCAATTTAAACGAAATCGGCATTCCAGGCCACCTATCACTGCATCAGCTGCACCCTGAACCTCTGCACGCTGTGCAAGGAGGCGCACGAGAGGCAACGGAGCACCGCCAGTCACCGGATGAGGAGCATCCTGGAATTGAGGCGCGCCAGGAAACAGAAGCAGCAGCAACTGGGTTTGGGGGACAGCAGCAAGCTTGTTCTGCGCTGCGGAATCCATACCAACTTCGAACTGAAGGCCTTCTGCACCCTTTGCCGGCAGTTGGCCTGCACGGATTGCCTGGTGCTGCTCCATAAGGGCCATCGCCATGAGACCATATCCCGGGCCATTGTTCACCAGGGGAAACAGCTGCGAGAAGCCACGGATCAGACGCGTCCGCTGTGCCAATATGCGGAGCACTCCATCGAAAGATTGAACGATATCGCCCGGGGGATCAATGCCAGGTGCGATGATATTCAGAGCCAGGTGGAGCGGTATATGCAGAGCTACATCGAGGCCTTGGAAGTGCATCGGAGGACGCTGCTCCAGCAGATCAGCAGGGCCAGGGAGTCCAAGGTGGAGGTTATACTCAAGCAGCAACTGGATCTGGGTGAGATTTGTGGCTCCTATTGGTTGTAAGCTTTCTGTATCGCCTTGAAAACGTTTCAGAGAAACGAACGCAACAGGCAATGGATGCCGTGCGCTTCAGCCAGGAGCTGTGCGAGATTGGCGCTGACGTCGAGATCCTGAGCTTCGTGGGAATCCTTCTCAGGCGTTTAGAGTTCTGTCAGCAATTTAAGCCGCCAGTGGACCCTAAGGTTCATAAATATGATTACAGAAGCTTTCTTTGCCTTGTATATGCAATGATACTTCCTTCCAGATCTCCGATTCGCTGCACTTTCTTCCCAAAATTCGAGCTCCCTCGACCAAGGAGCAGCGGGATATTCCCTTGTATGGCATCATTACCATGCAAGTGGTAGAGCCCGGTCTGTGCACCTTGCAATGGGAAGGCTTCTCCCAGCTGCGACTCCACAAGAAGGCGGATCTCCTGCTTCACTCCAGGGATGCCGATGGAGTATCGCTTTGTCACGGCGGCTTGGAGATCAACTGCATGATCAAGTATAAGGACTCAAGCT
This sequence comes from Drosophila trapezifrons, assembly GCA_018874455.1. Classification (NCBI taxonomy): domain Eukaryota; kingdom Metazoa; phylum Arthropoda; class Insecta; order Diptera; family Drosophilidae; genus Drosophila; species Drosophila trapezifrons. Next base: position 9,967 of record JAEIIF010024708.1, on the reverse strand, counting down.
CCAAGTTCCTTCCCGTCGAAGTGTCGGACAATCGTGATGGCACCTACAACATCTTCTTTACGCCGGACGCCCAGGGCTCGTTAATCCTCACGATCACGATTAATGAGCGGCCCATCAAGGGCAGTCCCTTCACCTTCCAGGCGCGACAAGTGCGTCCGCACACGGGCATCTATCACTGTTGCTCCTTCTGTTCGGGCAAGGGCAAGTGCTCCTGCGAGGGACGAATGCCGGGATACAGTGGCTGTGGGCATGGACATGCCGGCCATCCAGGTCGACGTCATTGGTCCTGCTGCGGCAATGTCCTGGAGAACTCTGAGTGCAATGTGGCCAACAAGCTGCTGAATGCTTAGGACAAAAACAAAACCTACAAGTCACTAGGCGCTAAGAATTACATAAAGAAAACTGGATGGCTTTTGATATTCGTTTAGGTTTGTTAAGGGTGAAGTCTGTCAAGCTCCCACCTTGAGACCCGGCGCCCAGCCATGCCGTAAGGGAAAGCGTGATTGAAAGGTCTTCTTTAAAAGAAAATATGTGCTAAAGATAGTTTTTGCAGAAGGAAACCCATAGTTTTATGACTGGGCCTAGAGCCCTTTCGAGGTCTTAGGTTTCTACCTAATGGCAAAAAATACCCACATACATATGTCCGCCACATGGATCGCAAATGCGCAGCAGGCAGACAATATCTTCCAAGGGACATCCAATTCCACCAGTTGCAAAGGCTGACCGTCTGAATATAGTATGCTGTCTTTAATCATTGAATATTTGAATCTTTTAAATACAACATGAATATGGGAGCCAAATAATAATGTTTTATCGAACTTCGTGTGTTGTGGGGTGATTGGGGTTAATGGTTAAATCTACTTGAGTGATTTACTTCTCATGAATTATAAACTTTCCGTTCTTCGCTCGGTTGGCGGAGAAACTTTGGCTCGCGGATGCTAATCCTCATTGTCCGAATACCACGACAGGCGCTCCTCGTAGAAGTGAATCACCATCTGGGGGATCTTAACATTGGCCACCGTTGAGGGCACCATTTCGGCTTGGTCCACGCCCTTGAACTGAATAAGGAATGTAAGGCGGCCGTTGTTGTCAGAGGCTCCAAGAATCTTTTCAGCCTCCAGGCCACGATCAAATCCAGTTCCACCAGACGGCATGGAATCGCCACTGTCCTGGTCTACCTCTGTGGTGCGCTTTGCTTTGCCGGTCAGGGGTGCTGAGAAGAGAGGGTTGTAGGAATTAATCAAGGGAAACTTACATATATGCGTATCCTAGGCAATTGTAATTGTATATATTGTATCAAGAGTGTGTTGATTAATTTTAAGTTCTCTGAATGCATTCTTAATCTCCTTAACTACATATTCTTCCAAGCTTTATCGTCTTATTATGCTCTTCTATCCCATACACTCGGTTCTCCCGCGAAACTTTGGCAAGCTATATGGACATCGTGGGAAGAGTCTTGCTTGAGCAAGAACCTACAATTTAAGTGGAGGTTGCCATCTCAGATTGAGGTTTACTGTACACTTTTTGGTGTATCTTTCGGAAATGTAATAAAATGAACTCTCCACTTCACCGTCCATTTTATAGGGTAGAGATTTTTTCGCGCGGGCTAAAGTGTAGAGAAATTTTTTGTATGTTTGTCGGGGTTTGCATCCTCTATTTGCCACACATCCACTAATGGGCAGGGTCTACCTGGTTCTCAGAGGTCTTTCTGCTGTTGTCTTAGACCTTTTTTCATTGAAAAGTATTTAAGTGTTATATTGTTTTCAAATATTTTGCGCGCCAAAACATAATTTTTGGTGTAGAGAAATTTTTGTTTTCAAGGGACTTCAATTTTTAAAGACCACTTGAGATTTTCAAGTGCCCGAGTTGCGAATGCATCCCTGATGGATGGAACGCTGCTTACCTGGTTCTTCGGACTTTCGCTTGCTGCTCGAGGACGATGAGGTGGTGCTAGAGCGGGCCGGGGTCTCCTTTGCCTTGGTGGTGCTGCTCGGGCGGTCCTTCTTGGAAGCCGCCGCCTTTTCCTACGGAGCATCGGAAAGAGACAGAGATGTGATCAGCAACCGGTTGAGCGCAACTGTACCTGTGAACCGCTTACCTCATCCTTGCGACTCAGCTCGTACTGCTGGATGAGATCCTGACAGTCCAGGTTGTTCTCCGGCTCCCAGGTATTCTCTGTGTCGGCGTAGCCCTTCCACTTGAGGTAGTACTCCACCTGTGGGTGGAAATAGACGGTGAAGCGACGCAGTCCGCGAAATCTGGCGCGGAACACTCACCTTCCCCTTGCGCACACGACGATCAATGATCTTCTCAACGGCGTACTCTGCCTCCTCCTCCTCCTCGGAGCCGTTGCCGACATGATCGGGATTGTCGGATTTCTTTCCCATTTCTTGTTTGTAGTTATGCGCTTACTTCGCTTCGGTCGTGAAAAATTTGCACAGCCGCCACACACACACACAAGCATGCGAAACATGCGAAAAAAAAACGCTGTTAGTTGTCGCTAGTTAATTACCAGTTTGCGCGGACTTACCACGAGTTAAGAGAGATTACAATTTAAGCCTGGAAGTGGGCGACTTTCACTATACTTGCACAGTTGCGTGCTGACGCCAGGAAAACTTTTTATTAAATGAAAAGGTCCAGAAGAATAAATGCGCGTTCTTGAGTGACGCCGGCGAGGTTAGTGTGCAAAAATGCGGGACGCGAGGTATAACAGCGCTTGGGTTCGGTCGGTTGTCAACACTGAGTTCTTGAGTGGTGGTATAAATTGGCAAAGCGAAGGTGGTAACACTGATTAGCAAACAAGCGCGAATTTTCTACTTTTCCGCATTTACCGAAGTTGTCAAACGAAAACATGCCCAAGATTAAGAAGAAGCAACAGTCCTCCTCTTCGGAGAGCGACAGCGGCCCAGAAGACGTAAGTCTACTCCAAGCATACTCAAAACTTGCTTTATTAACAAGGGAACAATTGCAGCGGAATCAGCCGGCAAGCAAGAAAGCCAAGGAGACGCCGGCAGCGGAGGTCAAGAAGGCCGCTTCTGGTGGTTCTGGAGGAGATGGGCCGTGGATCCTGGAGAAGCTGCGTCAGGTGCGCATCAACGAGTTCCGCGGGCGAAAGATGGTAGACATCCGTGAGCACTACGAGAAAAATGGGGAAGTTTTGCCCGGCAAGAAGGGCATCTCGCTGTCGATACAGCAATGGAAGAAACTACTTGAAATGGCCGACGAAATCACGCGCGCTGTTGAGAACTAGAGTTTTAAGCCCATAGAGTTAAGACCTTACACCATGTTAACAAGCATTTATGTGGGCTTGCACCACACACCCAGTGAATAAAAGATACTTCAAATGAATTCTTATTACAAATTCACACCAAGCTGTAATTTACTTGTAGGTAGTCTCCAAATCCACGAAAATCGTATATTTGTATAACACTTACATTTACAGTTAGTTTCTCCAAAGTACAGTGTTCGCTGGTAACAATGGACAATGCTTTCCACAACGCATTCTTCATAATTAAGAAAACAAAGTCCAATGTATTTAGCACATGACCGGTGATGCTGATAAGTATATGTGCATACATACGATAATAACTTTTATGAATTCTGAAGTTTGGGAAGTTTCGCAGTTCAATATCCAAATTCAATAACAGTTAAAAGTACGTTTTATTGGAAATACTTAAGATATGTTATAAAACTACAGCAAGTTAACATGCACCCTACATAAATAATATTATGTTTAGCCTTTAAAAGTAGACGCCCAGGAGGATGCAAATCGTCAGGAGAATGGCAAAAGGTAGCCAGGTCTTGATTATACCAACAATCCCAACGTAGCGCCCGCAGACGAAGAGCCACATGCTCAGGATCAGCATGTTCCAGCTGGTGCTGTTATTGTAGCGCATATTGATGAGAGCCGTCGCTACATGCGAGTGGCAGTTGTCGCAGAAGATGTTGTGGATCCGGGTGCCATACAACACAGACGCCTTGGAAACCGCCTCGTCCCATGCATAGCTTCCGCCCTCCACAAACTTGGGGTGCAATCGCAGGTAGCGGGTGGGCCGTCCGAAGGCCATGTGGTCCTCCGAGACGAAGTAGGCGCCAGCAAAGTCCCGGATCACGCCCGCCGAGGTGCAGATGCCCATGTGACCTATCATGGGCAGAAGCCAGGTGAGCACGGGTATTGGTGTCCACACTATGCAGTAGGGAAACCGCTGCTCCTCTACGTTGATGGGTGGTAACCTCTCCGTGGGACCGCCAGCTCCGGAGCCTGCTCCCGATCCGCCCATTGTGATCTGCACGTCCTCCGACGACGACTGTTGCTGGTGACTTGGATTCGTCGTCATTATTATTACACTGAACAAGGTAGAATCATGCGCGTTGTGGGAAACCACAAACAGTCACTCACTAATTGGCTCTATCCGGGTCGTAAACCCCTCAAATCGGTCGCTAACTTTTCCGATTGCGGCCTGGAACCCACTTTGATAAGCGGAAAAAACAGACGAGACGGCGTTCGGAGTTTTATTATAAACAAATTACACACACCTGGGTATTTATTTAAGATAATAACAGTGTTGGAAAACGTTGCCTGGATTCAGGGAGCAAATAAGGCTTTTGGGTTTTGTATTTCAATAAAAATAAGGTTAAACAGCCTACTTATTCTTCTTACTTAATTATTAGGTTGCTTTTAAGTTCTAATCTCCTTTCGAAATTGCATGAAAACAAATTTTTATATTTGTGTTGGGCCATTTTTTCGCAGCATACTTTGGTATATTTTTCAGAAACACAGCTGGTCCTACTGAACTGTTTGTTTTTGTTTAGCTGCTGCGCTGATTATTGCCAAATATAAATTAAACAGTTGCGGCCATGGCACAGGTGTTTATCAATGGAGCAAGAGACGAGCCCAATGTGCGGGAGTTCGACAGCTTGGGTAACCGATGGCGGGAAATAAAGAATGCCATCTAATCTCTTGACAATCAATCGCCGCAGATCCCTCGATCCAGGAGCTTATCCATGCAGCGACTGAGGCCAGGAAGCGGGCTTATTGTCCGTACAGCAACTTTGCTGTGGGAGCAGCCCTGAGGACCAGCGATGGAACCATATACTCTGGTTGCAACATAGAAAACGGCGCTTATGCCACCACCATTTGTGCGGAGCGCACGGCAGCCGTTAAGGCCATCAGGTAGGTCAGTGGGTCAATATGAGGAGGTCTGGGGGTGTCACATGTGCTTATCTCCAGGGTCAAAAAGTATCCCATGGAATTGTATTATACTGATTATAATTATAGATAGATTTCACTATATAATGTTAATTTTTGCCATCAGTAACGAGATCTGGCGTATTCTTACGCAGTAAAAATTAACTAACATGTTTTTAGGTTAAACTATCTAATTAATAATGAAGTAAATGTAAATATTTATAACAAGTTTAGCTAGATCACCTTTTCTTAAATATAGTTTTTCTGGTAAATACAAAAAAACTAACATTATTGCTGCTTAAAAGACTTGGAAAACATTCAGAAAAAGAACTTGCCCCCGAAATATATAGACAATTTGAAAAAGTGTTATAATATCCTTTATGTTTCATTTGCAGCGAAGGCAAGCGGGACTTTGTGGCCTGTGCAGTGGTGGCCCAGCAGGACAATGGCTTCACCACGCCATGCGGCGTCTGCCGGCAGTTCCTCTCCGAGTTTGTCAACGGCAAGGACATCCCCCTGTATGCCGCCAAGCCGAGCAATCTTCCCTTGAGGGTGCTCTGCACCAGCGTGCTCCAACTGCTACCCAACGGCTTCAGCTTCTCGAACGGCAAATAGGATAGGATAAATAGCGGGAAAGGAGAAGAAGCGGAGCTGGCAGCTGCAATCCATGTGCAATATATTTAATGTGAATTCCCAGTTTTGTTATGTGGTGTAAAACCCACCCCGTTGTCATTTGTTGTTCAATAGCTATCCGAGGCAATCGCATCTGTTTGTGTGTTTTTCATTGCTTGCTCTCCTCCATCGATCGTTGCGCTCCGACGGCTTCTTATCAGCAGGCCGCTCGCTCCCGCCTTCGTTCTAGCTCTCTGCCTCTCCGTGTGTTGGCCAAATGTTTATTTGTGTCACACGACGGAGAGGGCTAATCATTATAGCCAACTTCACGAGTCGGCGTCACTACAAACCGTCCATTTGCCAGCGGACAAGCACCGAGGAAGCACCAAGTCGCGCACTCGCCTCGCTAAAAATATAACAAAATTTAAGAAAACAAGGCGTGCCTTGGCCTCCTCCGCCTTCCCGATTGGCTAAAAATATTAAATAATAATGTCGCATCTAATGGAAAACTTTGCCCGTCCGGAGAAGCCGGAAGAGGTGGTCACTTACGGCAGTCTGGGTAAGATTTCAGCATTCCAATATCTTTGCTACAACACAAAACTATAAGAAATGAACTTGATCTTGGTAAATCTTAAGAAATATCCAAGGAACTCTCAGAATATATCAAGTTCCAGTGTATTTCGTGTGCTTCTGTTGTGACGTGGACTGTTTTTTATGGCTTCCAGATCCCGCTGTTCAGGAACTACTGACCGCCGCCTTTGCAGTGCGTCAGCGTGCCTATGTGCCATATAGCGGCTTCAAAGTGGGTGCTGCCTTCCGGGCCAAGGTCACCGGCCAGATCTTCACCGGCTGCAATGTGGAGAATGCTGCCTTTACACCCTGCTCCTGTGCCGAGCGAACGGCTCTAACGAAAGCCGTGAGCGAGGGAGCCACTGAGTTTTCCGTGGGAGCTGTTCTGGCCTATGAACCGGATGCTTTCACCACGCCCTGCGGCGTGTGCCGTCAGTTTATCCGGGAGTTTGCCACCGACGATATACCCATCTACATTGCCCGGGCCATTGATGCAAGGATTGGTGCCGCAGGCGAGGAGCCCCTGCAGAGCGAGGATCCCGTGCTGTGCACCTCCATCTTCAATCTGTTGCCGAGCAGTTTTCGCACGTACCGGAAGTAAATGCAGGCGGATAGGAGCGAGGGGAGCTAGGTTCAAGGCTGCCACAACAACCCCTCAACGGCCCCCTTGCCAATAGTAATCTATATAATGTTAATCTAATCTCTTGAAATAAAGAAAATTACACTAGCTAGCAAGGGTTGTTTCGTTTCTATTAAAAATATGAGCAGATAGATTATGACTTAGATTAACATTTATAAAGATTATGAGAACCTGATAATCCATTTAAAATGTAATCTTTGAAACAAGGCGATAGAAAATGAAAGGGATATCAATTTAGTGAACTATGTATATACATAGGCACGTAACTTCCTCTTTAATAATGTCGGCCGACGTCTAACTCTAGAATTTTCAAATTTCACTATTTAGCACGTTTATTTTCATTTTACTTTACACACTTGTATATATCAGTTGAGAAATGATTCCCTTACTCATTTAAGGGGGAATTCCCGACTTATTCCTAGAGTGAAGGCTATAAGAGCTGGTAAACATTCCATGTCTCGGTTGTAATAATACAATATCTGGGGTAGGGAGACTGTTTTTATTCCTAGAAAAAGTAAATAATATTTTGTTAAGGCCAGAAATGCGTGCCAGGCTAATTATGCCGGCGGGACGGATTACGATGCTTCTGCGACTGTTGCTCTTGACTCGGAACGAGTTCGCAGGCGATATCCTCTCGATTGGATGTCGGTATCTCTTCGAAAAATGGCTTGCCATTATTCCCGATAATAACTTGGGAATAGTCACGCCTGTAATAAAATATGTAATAGTTGTAATTATAATCTAGGACTTAAGAAAAGTATTATGGCAATGGCTTGTATCTTCAGTCCACTCACAGATTAAGCTTGAGCCGCACAATTTTCTTCTGCAAGGCGGCATTCCGCTCCTCTAGTTTGGTCCGCAGTCGCTTGTTCCGCTGTTCCAGCAAACTTATGCTGTGCTCTTGGTTCCTTAGTTTCGATTGCTTGAACTTGAGGGTTTCGAAGAGATTCCTAAACTCCTCGTCCCTGACGGCGAGCTCGTTGCTCACCTATGACAAGAAGGAGGATAAGCACAAGCAGGAATATCAATCTAGGCATTCGACGAACCTGGACAATGAGCCTGTTTCTCTTCTCCAAGTCTCCCTTAAAGTCCTGTTCGCCCTGTTGCATGCTCTGGATCATATCGGAACGCATGGTTAGCTCCTGTTGTTGGCCCTCGAGCTGCACCTGCATCCTGTCCACATCCTCGCGCAGCTGAGCTTCTGCTTGGCGATGAATCTCAACTTCGGTGTTTGCGAACGATAGCTTTTCCTGAAGCTCCCTTTATTTATATTTATAAATATATTTTAATATCAAGTAATGATAAGTAATTACCCACCGAATTGTGATTAAATCTCTATCCGGGTGCGTCTGTAGGCTAGCGATCGTATCACGAGCCTCCTTGAGCTCACTCTCCAAAAAAGTTGAGTGTTTTAAATGCTTGTTCACGTTTAAGGTTGCCCGCTCCAGGTCATGGTTCGTTTCCTCTAAGCGCAAAAGCAAGTCGTCGTAGCTACAGAGTCGAAAGTATTACAGTAAAATTAAGGATTAATTATTATTTAAAATAAAATAAAACTTACTCAGTCCTGGCCGTCAATAGCTCCGATTTTAATTGAATCATGGCTTCGTCTTTGGCTCTCAGGTCCGACTTGCTTTCGGCCAGCCGAACTGCCTGCTCCGAGGCCAAGTTCTCGGTGTGCAGCAGCTCCCACTCCAGTTCACTGATAGTGAGACTTCGACTATCCAGCTCAGGGGCCAACTTAGTTGCAAGGGCTAAATCGAAGGCCACAAAAATATTATTCAACAAAATAAAAGGGATAAAGGGATCTGCGAGGCAGATCATTGGAACTTACCTGTGGTCGCAGGCTTGGGGCTAGGGCATGGGCTAACTGTGAATGAGCTTGGCCTGATTAAGCCACCCTTCGCAGAGGCCTCCGTCTTGTGAACCTGCTTTCCATTAGGGATTCCGAAATCAGGCAGAGCGTACCGCTCCGGCGAAGAGCTGGGCGCCTGCATACTGCGGTTCGAGTTGATGACCGGGATGCGACTCCCTATTGTCCTTAAGGGTGCGGGACTTCTGGATCCTCGAGCCTTGGGAATATATAATATACTCTAGCATGGAATCCTAAGAGCACTCCACCCTCCACCGATTTCTACTTACCGATGATACATGGTGGTCACTACTGGGATTAGAAACAGGTATTCGTGACTTCCTGAGCATAGAGGCTATGTTGTCTGAGATCATGATTAATTGGATAAATCCTTCTAAAGCCATTTGAAGACTTCAACTTACCACGCACAGGGATATTCATGTTATCTTAAATCCGAAATTCGTTCAAAATTGAAAAATAACGATAACGTGAAATTTAAAAAATTATATATTTTAAATTAGAAAACAAATTTGGACAAATGTTAAGAATATTGTTTTACCGTACAAAATATCTGGTGTATAAACCCTTCTGAGTCTGGAGATATACTGAATCAAACAATAAAATTTAGAATTTACACTCGAATGACATGACCCACTGGGACAGGTCGACCTGAATTTAAAATAAAAAGTGTGACCGTACTCTCGACACTAAAACCTTCAATGAATGAAAGCAATTGTGCAGTGTTATAACATTATAATTGATAATTGAATCACAATCTGAGGTCCGAATAACCTGACCTGTAATTGGCAACAATATCAATAGCACTTGAGAGCCACTAGACTGACATTTCTCAGGGAGCCCCTTTTTCGCCAGATGCTTTTTTTTTTTTAAGTTTTGATAAAGAAAATGTACGACTCCAGGGGAAGAACCTTTTACCTTAACCTTTTCCATCAAATTGTGAATACAGATTTTAAGCAAACATATTTAGTTTACTATCAGACTTAAAAGTACCTACACATATTCTCCATTTAAATTTTAAGTATTAAATAAAATAATGGCCGAAAAGCGGAAGCTCCTTCAACGTTACATGACGCGTCTCAACGACCTG
>JAEIIF010024684.1:0-14854 GCA_018874455.1 Drosophila trapezifrons | reverse complement strand
ATTTTACGATTTTATAAACTGAATCTCTATGTTTATTAATAGTTTTTTATGGTTATTAAAAAAAAAAATATTTTCCTACTCATTTTATTGTAAACCCATTTTATTTAAGTGAAATAGTACAACAAAACACCTTATTTACTCATTCGAGTTCCACTAATTGTTGTCTCTACTTTTTCGGACACTTGTGTTCACACACTTGAGTTTTTTTTGTCGAGTATTTATTATAATGATTTATGAATGTGGCTGCGTCTCAGTTGGTCACTCTTTACGCCACAGTCGGGGGAATCCCATTGACGTAACCTCCAGTCCAGGCCCGTGTTCTTGTCCCATCTAAGATTATCATAATTTGGCCATAATTAAATAGTCTTTGATTACGCCTCGATGGTTATGGGCTCGTGTAAGTTTTTCGGTTTGTTAAATCAGTTCTTGGTAACTAATTTTATAAATGACTTGAAGACTGAATGAGATTAATGGAAGTGTAAGTAGAGCGACTTCATGGAGGTTCCGCAACACATGCTCACTGTTTATAATTTATTATAATTACAAATTGGTAGTGATTGATTGATTGAGCGTTTTAATTGATTGAGTTTTTTAGTTTATAATTAAATTACTGCTTGGAATTTAAATCGATTTTTATAGTACTTTTTTTGGGAATCAATTCAAACAAGTTTAATTTATCTTATTGACATATTTGGGGAATTTTATAATAATACGTTTCGTTGTATATTGTATAGTAATTATTATTTATTGACTTGTCAAGACATTCTTAAGAAGAGAACTTTAAAATATATATTTAGTTACAATTTATATTTAAGGTTTTCTTTGAAATTATGTATTATGTGCTTTACTTTTAATAATACTTATTTAATTGAAATAAAAAAGAAAATATTGATTAATTTAGTAAATAAAAATATCACAAATAGCTTAAAACAAATAAGAAATAATCGTAATTTATGGATATTTACCTTGGCAACATTTAACCCAATTAAAAGAGGGATATTATGGCATCTTTGTGATATAAAGCCAAAAAATAAAGATATTAAAACCGAGGCCTAGAAGTAGGTATCGTTTCCAGGTCTCTCAAATTCTCAGAGCCGCCCGAAAGCAGGCTACACCTTCCTCTGCCCTTTAGGCCATCATCTCTTGGATGGCTTGGCTTTCGTCCTCATAAATTAGTGCACTACAAGAAATTACTTACCCACTTCTGGCAGTTCCTTTGGAGGCTCCTTTCAATTAAGCCAAGTGCCTGGCCTGAGGCTGTAAAAAATATGGCTGCCTACCTGCGGGCTGGCTGGAACCCATTAAAAATGAAGCAGATACATCGGGGAAGGGGACCTGATAGAGCATAAGTAAAAGGACACTAAAATATTGCATGCACATGTGGCACAGCCCCAGCTCGTCCCGTTTTATCTCATCCGAAGACAAGGAAAGCCCTAAGATGACGATGACGATGACGACGGGCACAAATAAAAAATATAAACTTGGCAAAAGCCTCGAGCCCAAAGCAATCAAGCAAAATGAGGTGCACTTGCCACGCCCCCCCTCCGCCACCTTTTTGGGCGGCCAAAAATAATCACAAGGCGACAGAATGTTGCATATAATGCGGCTGCTTAGGAAGGACCATAAATAAATGCCCCAAGGCACAGGACCGGGATGCAAGGACCATGAGACAGTGATGTCGCAAATTAAGAGACAAAAGCGGTTTGGATAATGTTAGAAAATTACTAAATAATAATAAAATAATGTTGAAAAATTACTGAATAATATTACAAGAATGGTGAAAAATTATTGAATTATATAACAAGAATGTTAAAAAATTATTTAATAATATTACAAGCATGTTAAAAAATTATGGTTAACTAGGGCAAGTGTAAAATTAATATAATTATGTTCATAAAATATTTAAGTATCGAATAGGCTTACAATTAATATTATTTTTGTAAGGTTTCACTAATTAAATATATATTTTATTTATGCTATTTTACTACAGTCTATAGTCTTGCTAGAAAATGTACAAAAAATGTAAATAAATACTTTCCTTTTGTTTAGAAATTAATTATAACTAAAAAACTAGCCAACAAATATTGCTTAAAATAAGACAACACTGTGTAGGTTCTGAGTCCTGACCGAGGCCAGGATCAGCAGGCAGACTGCCTGACTGACTGACTGATGGATGGATGGATGGTTCGTGTTAATTATTTTGCTAAAATAATGCAACAACAACGGCTACGAAATTTGACAAAATTTGATGCGCTTCCCTCGCCCCTCCCGCGCGCTTTCTGTGTGTGCTTTTCCCCGAAAATAAAAAGGCAAAACACCGAAATGAAAAATCGCAATTTCCTGGGCCCCAGATAACCGCCGGCTACGAACATTTTCTATATAGAAATATATAAACAACAATAAAGAGCGGACGACAGCGACGGCTTAATGAGTGACGGGCGGTCATATTAGATGCGATGCGATGTGTCTCTGCTGGTGTGTGTGTGGTGTGTGTTCTGTGTGTGTTGTGCTTGTGTTTGTGTGCTCCTGCATTAGAGTTATGGCGCATTAAGCCCAGCTGCGACTACACTGGACAAAATAGTTAATTATTCAATACCAAATACAAGAGCAAAGAAGAAGAAATCCCTATATAGTAGGCTTTGCTTTTTTTAACGCTAAAAAATATTATTTTTATAACATTTTAGAAATCTGCATTCAAGAATAATATTTATAATACATTAAACTCAAAGCGAATTGATATTAAAAATAATATAAAATATTATTGATTCTCATTTAGTGCAATTTATTATTAAACGAATCCTTTTGCAAAGCTTTAGGTATATTTAGCGAAAACGTCAACGGGCACACTGAACCAGTAGAAGCCGTTCGAGCAGGACGCAAAATAGAAACAAAACGAAATAAAAACGGTAAACTTCTGAGATAAATCCTGTAAATTATAATAATGATATATAAATAATAATTAATTTATTTCTTACACTTTTCTTTTATTTATTTATCTTAAGGATTCTGTAAGCTAACCCATTAAAATAGTTATTGCTAAATTTCCAGTGCATGTGTGCGAATAGTACGTATACATCTTCCTTTTTTTTTGGCAGCTCTCTGCACTCTTCTCCCATTCGCCGGGCATTTGCATTATTCATGTGCAAGCGAGATGGATGATAGGACGATGGAGGAGAAAGTCGCGGTAGTTTTATTTTAAAGCCCAAACGTTCATAAAAACCAAGCCCCAGACAAGTGCAGTTCGCTGTCGTGGGAGGCTCTTGTGAGGAGGCGAAGGCGGAATATACATATATATATATATATAGGGGAAGGAAGGGACGAAATACGGATACTAAATACCCTGAAATCAAGCAATAATCGGGCGATATTGCTTAGCTAACTCAAGCGATATGTAACTGTTAAAATATTGAAATTAATTTAATGAAATTAAAAAAGATTTGAAAGATTTTGGGGCCAAAAAAAATAAACGGATAACTTGGCAGGTTTGAAAAAGTCCAGAAAACCTTTTCTTCTTCTCTTTAGTTTATATTTAACATATTATTTTATAATTTTACTATTAAACAATTTAAGGGCATTCCCATAGTCCTCGATTTCCCCCAAGTGAAAGCCTCTTTCTCCGCTGAAACATCATTCCCATGAACCATTCTTGTTGCATTTTACGTTCGCTGGCTGAACGCTTTTGATGGCTTTTTCGGGGTCCGTCCGCGTCCGCGTTCGCGTCCTTCGTCCATGGGTCCTCCTCGTCGTCCAATCGTCGTGTGTTGATGCTGATGACAGCAGCTGAGAGGAGTCGAGCCGGGCCGCGCTGAGCCGGGCTGAGCTGAGCTGGGCTGGGGAGACCGCGTCGCCGTCGTCGTCGTCGTCATCATGATGAAGTTGTCGTTCGTCGGGGGGCTGCTCGTTAACTTGCCTTCAAGTCAAGTTGTTTGACAATCTTCGCTGCACTGCAGCCGGGTAAAAGCCGGGGAAAAAAGTGTTATAAATTGCATTTAGTGTCGGGCCACGTCACTGCTGATTTGTTACGGCTGCCAACGGGCCAACGGGATGGATGGAATCGACGCGACGCGGGGCCAAAAGGTCAGGCCGTAGGCCACAACAATGGCTTCTGTGTCCGGAAGACCAAGACCAGGACCAAGTCCCCCAAACCGATTCGATCTGCCCCTTCCCGTTCCCTCTTCCATATGCAAATTGCATCGCTGGCAATGATGCGTTCTGGAATTCCGAATTGTTTACAAATTTCCAACAAAATGCTAGCGGGAGGAGCCTAGATATGCTAAAATAAAACTCCAAGTCATAAACTAAAGACTTTGTTTACAAATTAAATGCAGCATGCAACAAGCGACATCTTCATCGCGGAACCAAAGGAACCCAAGACACCGAAGAACAGAGGGACCGAGGAACTGAGGAACTGAGGAACCAAACCCATGGCTAAATCCCGGCCAGATATGCGACTCCAGATACAGGCCGAGGCCGAGGCCTCGCTTTTGCTTATGAATTCGCCGGGAGAGAGAGGGACTTCGTCGCCCCTGCATCTGCCCCAACCTCCCGATCCCTCCTGGCGCTTGGGTGTGATGTGTCCGTGGGCCTGTCCGCATGTCCGTCTGTCCGTACAGAGAGAGAAGTCACCAGAAAATTTTAGGGATATTTTATTAGAGATTTTATTCCATACTTATTTAATCCTTATTATCCTATTGATTAAAATGGCAAAATTATTGTTGCAACAGTATTTTATCGATAATTATCGATGTTTTGTAATATAAAGAGATTTTCGATTGCGATATCGATTTCTAGTTTGAGTCCTTCGATATCTCTATGAATTAATCTGAAATACAATATAGTTATCGATGTTTAATTAGATTTTTATATAATTTTAAAGTGTGTTCGATATAGATATATTTTCATTTAGATTGTTTCGATATCACTTATCGATATTAAACTGAATAAAATATAGTAATCGATGTTTCACTTCGGTTTAATTAAATTATAACCATTTTATTAGATGTAGAGACTACTTATAAATATTTTGAATGCATTATTAATATATCGATATATATTTGTATATATAAATTTCGATAAAACGAATTAAAATCGTTTTTATTTCCTAATAACCTTTCTCTAAAAGGAACCTACATTTATTTTTCGCTCAGTGCACGATGTCTGTTGGCCCGTTTTGTCCGCTGGCTCTTACTTTATGCCCACCGTATGCAAAGCAGTCCGCAGACCGCAGCTACATGTGTTTTACATGAATTTTAAATGATATGTTAAATAAAAATGCGCAGCTAAACAGCCCTAGGCACCGCACTACACAAATACAACAAAAAAAAAGAAAAAATAAGTTAGAGAACAAAAACAGGAACAACACACAGTGACTGCCAAGAGTGCGTGGACCGAGCCAACACACGCAGTCACATAAACAGTGGTCGAGAATGGGAATTAAATGGTTAATTTGCTTTGTTTAAAAATAAATTGAGTGCCATAAAATTGTGATGTAGCATCCAATTAAATAATGCTGGAAAAAAATCCAAAGAGAAAGGCTATGAGAAAATATTTTAATTGAGGCTTGTATTAAAATGAATTAGAAGTAAAAGAGCTTCTCACGAAGAAGTATTCAGCAATAAAAATTGGTTTATCATATAACAGTAGTTTTATTTGTACAATTTTTATTAATTACCAATAAAAAAGAGGCTGAAGAATGGAGGTTCACATAATTATTTAGCTGAACTTGTAACTAAATAATTTATATGTAAGTAAATATGTCTTATATATTAATTCATAAGGTCTAGTTAATTTAGGAAAATTGAGGAGTAAATTTAGAGAATAAAAAGCTGGGGTGTGAGGTATTATAAAAGGAAAGCTTACTTCTAATTATAATTGCAAATTAAATAATAAGCGATTAAAGGAAAAGGTAATGCAATTTGAGTATGCTTTTTTCTTATAATTTTCAAAGAATTCTTTGGAAAGTATTTATTAATCGGAGCCGTAAGAAAGTGTGCTTAAAAGTAAGCAATGATTTTTAATCAGTTTAAAATATAATTAAATATTTCTAAATAATAAATAAATCCTTTTAGAAACCCATTACCTTCTCCCACTGTGCCGGCTAAGAGGGGAGCTGGGTGCAAAAACTATGCAAAGTTTATGCGAATCTAAAATATTTGCACTCGCCAAGCGCATGCGCAGCAAACTCAAACTCAATTGTTCAAATACATTTATATATCTTAAATGCAGGCCTCGCTGCCTGGAAAATCCACGCAGGCAAGGAAGGGGCAAGGACAGCCGGACAGACTGGGATGCTGCCTGATGCTATCAATTCAAAGTCAAATGGGGGGACAACAAAACAAATCGGCGCTGCATCTATAATGAGCCCAGCCATCCACCAGACCGGGCTCTGGCTCTCTGGCTGTGCCTAAAAAAAAAAAAATAAAGCAAAAAAAAAAAAAGGAAAACAAGGAAAGAAAATAAAAACAGGCCCCGGAGTCGGGAATTGATGAGAGCGGGCGAGCATGTGGCCAACGGGCGAGGGTCCGAGGCCCAGTCGCTGGCCTGATGTTTTGACTTGCATTTGCCTCATTGAGTTGTACTGTGCGCTCCTCGGATGATCCTCCCTCCGATCCGGCACGATCGGCCCAAGGGACACCCACCCAACGCACACAGAACAGTTGGGGTCAAGAAAATAGGTAGTCGGGGTTTCCTTGAAGGTTTACGATTTTATTCGTTAATTTCTTGTAATATATATATTTTTTTTTTAAACATTAGTTACTTTATATGTTCATTGGTATCAAGGAAAAATAGTAAGACCTTGTTAATTAATTCTTAAACCCTTTTATATACATTTTTATTTTTTTTTTTAATTTAGCTTTAATATCGATTCCTATTTTTCCGAACCTGGGTGTCTTGATGCCTTGGGCCATCGCATTATTCCCGTTCGTAGTCGGAATCGCATTGATTGCAAAAATCGTTGAAGGCCGCACAATTGAATCCGGTCGCGGGTCCATAAATGTCTTTATTATGATCTTGAGTAGTTTGGCCAATTTCCTGAGGACCAGTCGAGGCTATCGAAGTGATTTTGGCCCAGAAGTTGGATGCATTAGGTAGAAGAAATGAGATTTTGGTTTATTCTTACAGAACTGAACCTTTAAATAAATAAAAACTCATAAGGAAAGTAAATTACACGATTGTTTTTCTCATATTCTGACTATCGATATGTTATCGCACCCATAACCTAACCTCAAATAAATCAAATGTTTTTTAAACCCAAAAAAAAAATCAAGTAACGGCTTAAAAGCGTAGGTCAGTTCCCTAATTTAATCCCCAACCTCCGAAAAAATCCCGCCACTTGAAAAAAAAAAAAACTGTGCCAACACCCAGAGCTAAAGCAGAGGCAGTGGAAACACCTACGTTGATGGGGAGAAACCGCAGAAACCACCGAAAAGTACAAGAAAACTCCAAGTTGGAGTCGTCGTCGGGAAAATGGAAAAGGCAAAAGGCAAAAGGCAAATCAGGCATTAAATTGCTCATGAGGCCGACAATTTCTTTAAACATAGAGCTGGCGCAGCGTCTGAGTTGGTAATAGAAAAGGATTTGACTCGATTGAACACCCGAATTTGCAATTTTCGAGTTAGGCTTCGTTGCGCCCCCAAAACGCCTCGGAAAATACGAAAAAAAAAAAAATTCAAATGGTGGGCGGTGAGTTGAAATTATAGCCCAGAACCAGGGCCCAGGACCGGGACCAGGAACAGGACCAGGCTCAGGCCCAGGCAAGTGGAAGAAGCCGACGCAGACGGGCAGCCTTTTTTTTTTTGCTTGCTGTTTTTTTTTTTCGGGGCCATCTCTTGGCCAAAGCACTTAACACGTCAACACGGTCGCCGGTACTGTTTTCCCAAGCAGTTGCTGGCGATTATGGAGGCTCAAATCCAGCTCCATCAAGTGGAAATACCCTTTAAAGGCGGTTAACTTCTGGTTTTTTATTTAATTTTATGGAATAAAATTGATTGGTTAAAAGGAAATCCTTGAAACTAAAGTAAAAGAAGAAATGGATTTATTTGTATATAAATATTATAAGTTTCCCTTGACTTTGGCTACTCTGTCTCCTTGCAGATTTTTCTTGTTTCCTCCCTGACTACCCTGACTTTACCTTTTTTCACCGATGTCTAGGCCATATCGATAAAAAACAATGTTGGCTGCTTTCTGCCTTTTTGCTGACATGATTACCCTGCTAACCAGCTGCCGAGCTGAAACTGAAGCTGAAATCCAAGTCGAGAGGGCGATAGGATGATTGTAGGTGCCAGTTAGGATGCACTGCAAAAAAAAAGGATGGTACTTTAACGGAGAAAAAGACAGAAGGAATTTTAATCGATTAATCAAGGGGGGAATTATGCTTATAATAACGCAATAATTACTAATTTGTCATCACATATTTTTCTCGCTGTGTGTATGGTTTTCAGGCAATAAGAATGGTATTCTATGCCCATATACACAGATAGATCGATAGGTTTGTTGGAGACTGAGATCTCTCCAGTAGTGGAGAGGGAGAGGCAAGAGCGCGGCCGATTGTCTCGATTATTATCTATTTTGGCAGAAATCGATCGTGATCGATTAAAGTAACTGCAAGGCCTTAAAGGAGAGTTAGGAGTCGTAGGTGTTAATGTGGCTGGAGGGGAATAACTTAGGTTTTTTCCCGCTTCCTACCCTATTTCCCCAGGGCATCGAACACCCCACAAAAAAAATTCCTAAAAACTAAGTCACCCTTGCTTTTTTTGATAAATATTTACTTGGCTTGAAGAAATTAGTCCGATTTCTGTATAAATCCCAGTTAGCCGTAACTATCTGTCCTACCTATTCGATTTCGTTACTATTTCGATTTCGTTACTGCCGACACACATCTGGCAGCTGAAAATAAATTCATAAATTGACCAAAAAGCAGCCAGGCGCGAGGCGAAGGTGGACAGAGACGGCAGACAAGATATGGTGGACACGTCGATAGCTCCCGAGGATCGCCTGCGCGAGAACCTTAACCGCTGTCTGTCCAACACCCTGGTGAAGGGCGTCGGCGGCCTGGTGATTGGCTCCGTGGTGACCCTGCTCTTCTTCCGGCGACGCATCTGGCCGGTCTGGCTGGGCACCGGCTTTGGCGTGGGCATGGCCTACAGGGGCTGCGAGAAGGAGCTCAACGAGGTCGAGTTTACACCCCGGAAGTAGGATGTGGGAGCAGGTTGGGCCAGGAGGGACCAGGCTGGAGCAGGACGAACCAGGATGGACCAGGATGCACCGAGATGGACTTGGGTGGTCCATGCTGGACCTTGGTATTTTACTTGATTACTTAATGTAAATGTCTTGCGTTTATTTGGAATGTGGAACGATTTAACAATGTGAAACCCAAAAAAAAACAATTATTATCGATTTTATGGTTATTTATTGGGCTATCGGTTTCTGGAGATTATTCAAGATATTTATCGGGTTATCTGTTCTAGAGATAATTAAAGAGATTTACTGGGTTATCTGTTCTAGAGATTATTAAAGAGATTTACTAGGTTATCGGTTTCTAGAGATTAATCAATAGATTTATCGGGTTATCAGTTTCTTAAGATTATTCAAGAGATTTATCGGGCTATCGGTTCTAGAGTTTATTTAAGGGAATTATCGGTTATAGGTTCTAGAGATTATTAAAGAAATTTAGGAGAAAGCTCTGACCCCTAGCACCATTAGCTTTAAGTCAGATCTTTCGGCGATTGCTAATTAGAGATATATCTCTCCATCATGGCAGCAATCTGGCCTTCATAATTCGTCCATTCCCGATCTGCTGGTGCTAATGCGACAAGTCCACTCTCCCGGCTTCTCCTTCCTCTTCTGGGAAACTCGGAAAGATCGCGATTAGCGATCTATTGGCCATGATATGGTCGCGGCCAGCGCATCGAATCCAGCTCGCTTCTGGGGAGGAGCTGGAGGAGCAACTCAAGTCCAAACTGGAGACGAAACTAGAGTCCAAACTGGACTTAAAGCTGGAGTTGAAACCAAAGTCCAAGCCAAGAGGAGATTGTGTAGCACGGTCGGCAATTATAATATATACAGAGTCCATCGCGGGTCGCAGGTCAAATGTAGAAATTGAGATAGATCCGCGGCCCGCGGCTGGATGTGGTTCATTGGCAGCTTTGCACGTTGCTTCCCCCTGTCAGCCACATCCCCATCGTCATCGTCATCGTCGATCAATGCTCAATCCCGGCCAGGTTCAGCCTGTAGCGCCGCATCGCATCGCATCCCATGCCCATCAAGATAGCCGCCGAGCCATTGCTCCACAGCGTCCCCCCGATCCTCGAGTGGCAATCGTGATCGACTCCCAGCTCTGGGTTCGGGTTGGTGGATGCTGGATGCTGCTGGACTCTGTCTTTCTGGCCGAAAGCCGCCAGAATTCGGCAGCCAGAATTTCTCTCTTGGCCATTCCCTTGGCCGGGCCAATATATATAGACGATACACACGATATCCGATGCGGCGACAGATTCGTTTTGGCAGCTTTACGCAGGCCTTGGAGGAGATGGGCCATGAGGTTCACTGGTTCTGGTTCTCGAAGCTGGAGCTGAATTCCGAATAAATATTAGAAAAAATAAGGATTAAATTCGAGCAAGTTGGCTAGAGATATAGGGACTGTAATCCTTACAGGAGGCAGAAGGTTTTATGTTCAAAATCTTGATTAAAGGTTATTTAGGCTGCTTTAAATTGGTAATAACCTTGTTTATATATTTTTTTCCTTTAACAAAACTCTAACACATACAGTATACATTTTATATATTTTATTATTTTATATATATTTTATTTTAAGAACTCTTTTACATATTTTCGCAGCCTTAGAACTAGTTCCCAGAGGGCATTCTGGCCAGTTCTGTCTAATCGAGCCATCTGCAGCAGCACCGGCACAGAAATGCCGAGGCCTAGAAGAAGACCATGGCCCAAACCATGGCCAAAACCATGGCTCTGCACTCTCCACGTTTAATAAGCAATTTTGATTTGGAGCAGATTATGTGACGACCGAACGAGCTGCAAGTTCAGGTTGCATGGCATACTGCGGCAGCTACTGCTGCACTGAAAGAAACAGGATGAAACTAAGTTAGATTAAGCATAAATTAATAATTTATCTACAAAAATTTAATTTTTTATTCAAGCAAAGGTTTAAATTCTATTAGATGCTTAGTTTTGGCATTTTATTTTGAAGGGTTTCAGAATATTCATTGCATTAATTTTTAAAAAATGTGTTTATATTAAATAAATTAAATAAATAAATAAGTTAATATAGCAAAATTGTTTGGCTATCTTTTGTGAAATATTTCATTGATATTAGGCACTGATGACGACCCTGGCAATGTCAGAAACAGCTGTATGCCCAAGAAACTCAAGCACAAAGCTAGTTTATCTTTTGCTCTCAATTAAAGATTTTTCTTATATATCTTTCCTAGTAAAAAAAATCTATAAATTATCCTGAAATGCTATAATTCTACTGTAGAATCACCCAATATTTTCCTGAGTGGACAAGAGCCCAAGGAGCCGCCTGCCTGGAGCTTTTGCCTGCGACTTGCACTTGACTTTGTCGCTGACCCGGCAAAGATTTTAAACTGGGACTTGTTGCCAGCCAGGCTTGGCTCAGTGGCTCAGTGGGCTCAGCACCGGTGCCCCGGCTCTCTGATGCCGATACTGTTTACATGGAACTTGTACTGATTGCTTCTAGTCATGCCCCCGATTTGGGAGGGAGATTCGCAATTTTGTGATAAGCTCCGAGCTGCCGGGTTCATTTTCATTGGAATTGCCTGAATTTTTATTGAATTTTAATTGGTTAAATGCTGCCAATGCCCAGGCTCTGCCCTCTGCTGATGAGCCCCGCCAAGGAGATGTGACTCTTGGACCCTCTGTTCCCTTAAAAAAAAAAAATAAGGCAACATGTGCCTGATGGCGGAAGGCGGAAGGCCCTTGCCGGAGTGGAGTGGAGTGCCAAAGGTTCCCAAGAAAATTTAGATCAATTTTCCTAATTTACTCGGGCCGCGGCGATTGCGTGTCGTGGCGTGAAAAACGGCACTTGAGGAAAATCCACACAGAACGCGGCCCAGGGAAAAGTCAAGAAGGAGGAGGAGGCCAAGGCGAAGGAGGAGGCACCAAGGCATTCCTCCAGAGGAGGAGAATAAATCACGACTCGGGTTTCGAAAGCGCGAAACTGTTACCAAAGCACTTAAACTTAAATTGGCCAAAGCGACGAGCCCAGAGCTGCGAGCTCTCTCTCTCTGGAGCTCCAAGCTAATCCACTCGAGATCCCACAAAGCCTCGGACAGGGACAGGGTGGAGAAGTACCAGGGGGGGTGGAGTCCCAAATTAGAAATAGTGTAGATAGATACGCCAATAGAATTTATAGCGAGCCTCGGACTGCGTTCCTTTTGCTTTTTCCAACTGCTGCCGTTGCTCCTCATGATCATGCCCTGGTCAGGTTAATTTTGGGCACGACCACGCGGCCATGTGGATGACGACGACGACGACGAGGACGGCGACGACGACGATGACGATGATGATGGCAACGCACGAAGGAAGCCGCAGTCCTTACACTGCCAGAAAGTAGTGTCTGAAGGAAAGGGGATACCTGATGCTTAACAGGAAAATCTTGCAAGAAATACTCCTTTATAATTATATATTTAATAAAAAAAAAATTCCTCTTTCCATTACTTAAAAAAATATACTTAAATCTCCTTTCTTCTACTCCCAGAGTTTTCTCCAAGTGCCATGATGATCATGGAGCCGGGGAAGAAACGTGCTCAGGGATCGCAGCTTAAGTTTAATGGAACCAATTGAAGATATTTTGTGGGCAAGTGATAAAGTTGTATGCCCAGTTGGTGGGTGCCTTCCTGCCGTCCACCATCCTCCTCCATCCAGCTTTTCCATCAACAACTCGGAGGGAGCTGCCTGCCAGCCTGCCTGCCAGAGTTGCCTCCACGAACCCATTAAATGATGCGTAAGGCCCCAACGTGATCATGCGTCGCGTCTCCGAGGGGGCAAGATCACACGATCCTGATACGCTGCTGCGCGTTGCGGAAAACCCAAGAAGAAATCAGCGTGAAAATTGCCAACTCCCCCTTTTTGCACAGAGAGTTATGCGAAAATTGCGGAAGAATTTCGTGAGGCGGCTTGTTAGTAGATGGAAGCAATTCTGAAATGCTGAGCAAACCGATCTCGAACTCGAAACTAAACTAAAGTAAACCAACATTGAGCTAGAGTCAGAGTCAGAGTCAGAGTCAGGGCCAGGTCTAGAGGCAATTGGCCAGCAATCAGAGTGTGTGTGTGTGTGTGGAAATGGGTTGGTTTTTGGGAAAGGTGCTGCTGGGAAAGCTGGGAAGTAGGTTAAGGTAATTCCCTCGAAACAAACACTAGTTTCGGCTTGTGATTGCTTGGATAGACCTCGGGCCTTCTCATACAGTTAACATGATCTTAAATAATTATCGATGGAGAAAATGTTCAAGTTATCAGCTTTAAAATAAAAAAATTGATTTATCGATAACTTATCGATAATTAGATTTGTTTTATGTATAAGTTATCGATAAATAACATTTTTATGTATAACTCATCGATAATTAGATTTTTTTTATGTATGAGTTATACATAAAACAAATATATTTATCGATAGCTTATACATAAAACAAATCTAATTATCGATGACTTATACATGAAACATATCTATTTATCGATGACTTATACATAAAAACAAATATAATTATCGATGACTTATATATAAAACATACATATATATTTATCTATAACTTATACATAAAGCACATTTATTTATCGATAACTTATACAATAAAACATATCAAATTATCGATAACTTTGACTTTGAAATAAAATAAATCCATTTTTAAACGTAAAAGAAGAATGCAAAATGTTCACCATTTTTTTTGTCTAAACTGCCAACTTGTGACGTCACGCTTCCGCTGTCTAAGTAATCAATCAAAGGGGGTCTCTCAGCGTCCCCTTTTCGACCCCTTCCCATACTCTCCCTTGCTCCTCCTCCGTCTCTTTCTCAGCGAAACCCTTCTCCAACCACATTTGGCGGCTTTCTTATTTATTTTGGCTGATTTTTACGCTTTATGCACTTTTCTTCCTCTCCTTCCGTCCTTGCCTGCTTCTCCTTTTTTTTTTTACTTCTACCCCCTCCTCTCTTTCGGTCCTCCCTTTCTGCTCTTTATTCGCCTGTCCCTCCACCCCGACCGCCTCCTTTGTTTCGCTCTCTGCGCTCTGTTGGCCATTAAATTTGATACCCACTTATTTGGCCAATAAAATTAACCTACCTCAACTTGTTTGGCCTTCATCATAAAAGGTGGACGAAGTCGCAGACAGAGACGGGGGTGGATGGGACGACTTTGTTCAAGTATGGCTCTTGGCCTTAATGTCCAGACATGCGAGTGGTTAATGTGTGCTATATACCATCCGAGAAATGGTCGCAGTTCCCGGATAAATCAGACTTCTATGGGTTTTCTTGGTAAAATCATCAAAGAACTTAAGTTCGCATAAATCCTACATGTAACCTTAACGTTTAGTACATAGATTCCAGTTTCTAGGGTGCCAGAACCTATAATTATAATAATATATTTTATTATAATCCCCATATATTACTTTACCTTTCCGTGAATAGAAATCTCTTTCGAAAATCTCTCTTCTCTGACAATCCCTTCACTTTTCCACCCAGTAGCACGATCCGATATCGGCGAACCCACCCGAGCCGCCATTAAATCGATACGCCGATCCGTCGGCGACCCTCCTGCGGTGAACGCATCGGCGGCGCAAATAAATTAGCGGCCGCCAAGTGTTGACATTTATTGTCAAGCCGAGCCCCAAA
>JAEIIF010024660.1:0-42735 GCA_018874455.1 Drosophila trapezifrons | reverse complement strand
ATATGCCAAGATCACACACAGATCTTTGTTATATAGCGGGTTATCCAGACGCGTTTCGGTATCTCTCCAGCGAGACACTCATCAGTGGACTTTGCTATATGATCGACACCCAACACTAGCGCCTATTTAAGTGAGCGTGAATCCAGACTTGAGAATTTCTGGTGCACTCTCGCGTTTTCAATTTATGGCTGTGCTTATGTCGGAGGCGGTTCAGGTTTTCAAGTTCGCCGGATACATTTAAAAATGTATTTTCTAGGTTCTATTTACTCTTAAAACTGAGATACCTTAAGTTAAAGAAAATACTATACTTTATCTTCATGAGAAAATTTATGATTTAAGTATACATATTTTTTAAACTATTTATTTATCGAAATGTACAAATCTTCACAATTTTATGCTCAGTGCCCATGCTTTTTCTGCAGCTGTTTAATGGCTTCCCCTCGCCAGAGTGTAGGTGCGAGTGTGCGGGTGTGTGTGTGTGTGGTTGATGGCCGACATTCTTGGTTTTCCTCCTAGTGTTGGATGAGGATGAATTAAAAAAATGTTTACGACTCGACCGCTTGATTTTCAGCACATTGGTAAAATAGCTGGGGCCAAAGAAAAGCTGAAAAACAAAAACAGAGCGTGGAGGACCATAACCGAAAGAATGTGCAAAGGCACACCTCCCCATTAGCAGCCGCTGCCGCTGCCACTGCCCTTCATCCTCATCCTCGTCCACCGAACCTGCTGTGGCCATTACAGAGCCGAACCGAAACCAGACCAAACCGAAGCGAGTGTGTAAGTGTTTGTGGTGACGGTTTCTGGGTTACGCTTAAATTTCTCCCCCCAAAGTGGACAGCAGCGGGGTAGAAATTTATTGAGTTGGCCAGGGCATAGATCTCACTTCTCCAGGTCTACGGAAGATATACGATTCTCCAGACTTGATAAACCTGCATTCAGGCATTATAGTTAAATTTACAGTTTAAATAGTAATAGAAAGCTCTCCTGATATAAAGTCATATAACAATAAACCAAGGAAGAGCCAAAAACCGATTGATAGAATACCAATTTGGCAAAATAATAGACAAAGGAATGCTCTCTTCACTTTTTACTTACCTTTTCGAAATATCTGAAGAATCCTCCGCAACCAGGAGCAGTTCTCCACTTCTCTGTTTTATGGCCATCTCTCAATTTGTGGAAACTCATCAGCGAGGGCAACTCGAGAGTCAGCTTGTGGTAATTTCTATATCTCGCCAGCACTCCTCCCTTTGATTCGCATTTTTCGGCGGCCCTAAAGTTTTAATTATTTCAAGAGCGAATGGTCAGCATGTGCGGTAAATGAGGCTAGAATTCCAGCTAGGAAAACAATTCAATAATTGGCAATCGCAGGGCAGGGCCACGGGATAAGCCCGAAAATTAATATTGAGTAACTTCGATGGCTGCCACGCGAACTCGATAAACAGGCTAATTAGTTTCTGCTCTTCGCCAATGAGATTGTAATTAGCGGTCGGCTGAACTACGGCCTGCTGCGACTCGATGGGCCCGGAATGAATAAATTGTTGCAGTGCCAGCGGCAGTAGTATTCTGAGGTAAGGACGCTTAACGAAAGTACCCGCAACCAATTAACGGTCAGACAACCCCGAATGGCCAAAGCGTGTTGCAATTGCAGTTTAATTGAGCGCACGCCAGTCGGGATAATCGGGCCCTTTCGGTGGGGTCTCGATAAATTCCAGGACTACCTATCCCCACCGCCGAAGCCGCCATCTCCTGGCATTTGACAAATTATTAGCGAGTTTTTCGTAGGCGAGCGAGCGTGCGGCTTTGGCTTAAATTTATGCGCCAGCCCGCGTTACAGGTAACTGCTGCTCTTCAGTCTATTAAATCAGTTGCGGAAAAGAACTGAACGAATTATTTATGGCACGCATTTAGGCAGTGATAAAATATGATAAATGCCGGAGAGTGCCAAGATCCTGGCCCTAGGATGCACCCCCTCCCCGCCATTATCTGGGCCCCTCAGCTGCCTGCCACATGCATAATTTAAGACAAATTGACTATAAATCAGGCGCCTGAACATTTTCGGCTGCCTCAGCCACCTTAACGAGGGGCACAGAAAAATCGGAGCTCCAGCGACAGCATCGACATCAGCCTGCGAGCGTGCGCTGCACACCTGGACACAGGTGCCACAACAGCGACATCTGAGGCAGGAGGGGCAGGAACCGCATGCCCCATTGCGATGCCGCAAAACAAGCGCAGGCAGGCTGGCAGGCAGACAACGGCAGCAAACCAACAATTTATTTTTAAATGTTTTTATAATTGCGATACCCTAGGCTAAGAGCCGACCTCAACGATATTCAGGAGGGGCCAAAAACTTTAACACCTCCGATTGCTAGAAAATAATACCATAAATAATGTAAAACTAAATTTAATAATTACCTAAAATAATTTTCTAATGAATAGTTTTTTGTGTTTACCGACGAATTGTGTTCCATGCTGCTGCGAATAATAACGAACTAAATACATTTTTGTTTCACTTAACTTTAATATTACACTCATCATAAAATATCAAAAAAATAATAAAATCACAAAGGAAATTAAAATTTAAAATAAACAAGAAGCTGGTAAAAAGATTTTTCCTATTAAGTTTAATAACAGATCATTTGTTATACTGGTTTTTGAAAGCTCGTAAGCTCTGTGTAGGTAAATTATATATATGACAAACAACATAATTTAATGGCATAACAAGTAAGTTATCCTCATTTATTATTCCAAAAAGGGAACTCATACTTCGATGTGTGTTACCCATCGGTGGTTACGATGTTTAAGGTGCTTACCAAATAACACACACTCGTATTCAGGTGTATTGATCGATAACAACACTGCAGCCGCGCAATGCAATATTTAGATTTATTTTAGACAATTTGATGGGCCTTTGTATGTTTTATAGTTTTGTGTATTCCACACCTTGTTTACGTTTTTGATTATAATTGCCCTGGAAACATATAAATCTGCGGGAAAATACGAGGAAAAATGATTTTTCAGAGGCAGGCACGTGCTTGTCAGCTATTCCCCAGGAATGCCCGTTGGGGGGAGCCACCACTTCCGGCCAAATGCTGCAGCAGCTGTCCCCTGCACGCAATTAATCACCTGGCAACTCTGGCTCTGGCGACCCTAGCGGAAGGAAAGCGCTGCCCCGAAATTCAATTTCCCAGCCAAACAGGATCGCTCGTCCCTCATCACGGTTTCTTTCCAGTGCGCACAGTGGTATAAATTTGAGGATTTTCGAGATTACTTTTGGGATTTACCTGAACTGAGCTAACTCTAGAAAGATGAATAATAGAACAGAAAAATATAGAGATATTCGAGCTCAAAAATGTATGAAACAGGCAGAAGAAGGCAACTCCGACCATTGAGTAGAGTTGGAAACCTTACTTACTCTGAACGAATGCAGGTAAAGAATCACATACTTACTTTCCTTCTCATCTGCTTATTTTTAGGGGCATTAAAACGTGAACTTTGCAGTTACGCATTAACTAATGAAAAGGAAAATGTTAGAATATTTTTTTTTTCAAATAAAATGAACATATTCCACCGTTCAAGGGCTGCATTCGAGACGAGGGCTATCCAGCTGGCAAAACAGCTTGGCTCGTTTGCCTTTCAGAGTCTGCAAATGTCTAAAGCCGCTAAATATGAGCCCAGTTCCTCCAGCTCCTCGCTTCCCGCGCACTCGAGTGGCTGAAGCACCTTTTAGACAGCAGCCAGGCACTTAATTTTGCGCACTTTTTAGCAGTTGCCGGGCGGGCCAAAAGGCGAAGCCCAGCCCGAACTCGGCGGCATACCAGCCAAACCCGAACCCAGCCAGGCCAAGCCAAGAAGCTGGCGCGTCAGTCAAAGTGCAAGTGGCACTTGTTGCCACTCCAGGCGTGCGGCACAAAACGGAAGCCAGCGTTCTTCTACGGAATTTTCCCTCTACTTTCCCTCGCTTCCCTCGCCTCTCGCCCCTCGCCCATTGAGCTTTTCATTCTTTCGACTCGTCACTGGAAAACTAACCCTAATTGCATCTGCGTTGCTTGGCCAACATTCATTCATTTATGGAGCGTAGAAAAACAGAGGGCAAAATGTATTTTCGGTTTTCCCCAAGGTAAATTTGGCTCACACACAGATACTGTAAATAACAAACATCTCATGTGCCCCGGCAATTATTTGCCCAAAAAAACATTCAAACGAATTTTCCAGAAATCGTAAGAGAATTTTGCTGACAGGCCAAGGGGAGAGTTGGGAGCTCGAGACACTTGGCTGAAGTCCGGTTACTCTACAAATTAAAAGTTCTGGTCCGGCTGCGGCTCCCCAAAGAAACTATAAATTCACAGTGAAAAAATATGGTACTTCACAGAGAGCAAAAATGGCCCGAAATATGAGAATAAGAGTCCTTGATTTAAGAACAATTGGTCTTTAAGAGGTACACTTTGAACACACTTTAACTAAGGAATATTCCTTAATGGTTGGTTTTATGTTAAATTTTAGTTATGAGTGCTGGCATTCTATGTATTTTTTTCTAGATTGCTTTTAAAACAAAAAAACCTTATTTTATATAAAGAAATATATATTCATGGAGATTTTAGCGATCGATTATCGGCGTTTATAAAGCTCTGAAATTTTTTTTATAAGAGACAATAGTTTAGTATGCTAACAACTGACTTTCTTGATATATATAATTGTCTACTACTTGACAAAAATGTTCAGTGTCTTAAGTATATTTCTCTATAAGAAGGAGGCCTTGTACTACCAGATTTTTAAATAAATAAATTACCTTAAATAAGTTCCTTTAAAGCTGACTTGTTAGCTTGTTGTTCTCTAGATTTCTACGAAAAAACTTTAAATATTAAGCACATTTCTCTCCGTGCTTAAATGCATTTAACTAGAAATTCTGATGGCCACAAAACCCATGGCAATTTGGTTTTGTCCTTGAGTCTCCACACACACACTCACTCGTACGCTGCGACCATGGGTATTGATGAAGGACATGGAGCGACATGGACATGGAGTCCGTAGGCCTGACTCGCCCGATTCTGCATTGTGTGCAAGGATGTTTGTGCAGCCATGAGCCTGTGTGCCATTTCCCAGGGGAAATTTATGTAAATAAAATAACAAATAAAATGTACAATTTTACAATCATGTGCAGGATACTCGGTCAGCATTGGGCGAGTCCCCCTTTCATTCATATATTCAGTTGATATCCTTTCGATTCACTGGGAAGTTCCTCTCCCTTTGAGTTCCGTGTGTGTGTGGGTTTTGTGTCTCAATTGGTTTGTTTGCCTGAAGGAAAGCGCGGAAAATCTTACGCCAAGGCCGGCAAAAAGAATGCCCGTCCCTCTGAGCCACTTGTCAATATCATTAAGTGTGTAGAGGACTGGCACTGCCGTCTAGACGGTGACCTTAGAGCTCGGAAACAATAGTTATGCAATCAGTTTGATGGCCCGAAGAACAAACTTTAATTGCTTCGAGGCAGGAAAAGTTTTTTAATCATGATTTTGCGCATTTTACAGATGTGCGAGCCTTCGTATTTTTAGACACACGCACACACATGGGCCAAGGACTAGGAGAATTTTCACACTCAACTAGATGTGTAATAAGCAAAAGCTCCGGCAACAAACCCCCTTGCCCAACCCAACCGTCGAAACGGATTAGAAACAACTTTGTCTGCGCCAGAAAGTATGCAAAATTATTGAAATTGAGCATTCAATTTATTTGCAAATGGCTTGCCATATATATTCATCCGAACGAACAGCTTTTGCCTTGTTTTCCGTTCTCAGGACTTTGCTTTTTTACCACACTCACACACTCTCACAACCCCACATATGTGCCGGCAGCGGGCGGAAAAGTTTAAGGATAACTGAAATGTACGCACGGAGGCGCCAACATCTATTAAGCTCCAATGGAGAATATAATACATAATACATATCCATATATATATATGTGTGTGTGTGTGTGCGGGCAACACAATCAATAATTATTTCCATATCATTAGATGCCAGATCGCAAAATGAAATGCAAGAGCAAAACAAAAAGTCGTAGATTCCGCTTCTATATTGGTTTATGAATCACCGAGCGGGGCTGAGTGCCTTCCTGCAAAGTTGAAAATTCTATTTTTCTTCTTGTTGTTGGTTCCGCCAGCTGCTCCTACATTCCGGCCAAGAAAGCTAAAAACAATCACGGGAATTTGTTGGCCCGAAATTGTTTCTATTAATTTAACAGGAAGCGTTTTTCGAGCAGCAAGCTGCGTGGGCCGGCCCAGGACGGCTCTCCACCGACTCCAGCCCCGCAGTCTAGACTAATGCCCCGCACATGTGTGCGGCACCATCAAAGTTGAAATTTAAATGAACCGACAAAATTAAGTTCATTTCCAATTAAGGCAAATGCAGCAAGGCGGCCCCAAAGAAAACCCATAAATACAACAAGAGAAAAGGTGAGGAAAAACATTGCAATTGTGTCACGACCGCAGCATACTCAGAGCTAAGTGTGGCCAAAATATATTAATAATAAAATGGAAAATAATATGGGCTTGCATTTATTTCTATTTGAATTTCAGCTGAAACTTGGTTTCATAAGGGGTAAATCTTATGCTATTCCTAGATAAGCTGGACTTATTAAAAGGTAATTTTGACTTAAATTTTAACAATTCTTAAACTCTTATTTTTAAATGAAAAGCTTTAAAAGTAACTTATCTTTTTACTTACCTTAATCACTAATTAAAATAAATGTTATTCACTCATAATAATTAATTCCGAAAGAACAATAATGTGAGGACCTGCCAGGATAGCCAAATACTTTAAATAAAAATCAGGAAACGAGCACAAAAAGGATCAACCTTTCAACGCTAAAAATACCCCTTGAAAGGAAACAAAAAGAACGCTGGAAAAGCCATAAAAACAAGTGGGGAAAACACGTGGCAACTGCCAGCGAGAAAAACAACCTTCAAAAAGGTGAAAATTTTCAGATTGCCCCTGAGTGTTTGTTTGAGCCTCTCGAGGCGACAAATATGCACAAGCACACATGTCGACACATTAAAGCTGATTTTGCAGCTGATTAAAAATGAATGGCTCCACGCTGCGTATACGCAATACGATACATTATTCAATGGAAGACCTTGCAACGGTCGCCTTGGAGAAATTGCAATTAGAACAATGCGCATCATCCAGCACGGCACACTTGAACAATTCAATAATTAATAAGCGAGCCCCTCGTTGTTGTTTGCACGGGGGCAGTGTCCTTTAACCCCAATTAATCAAGTTTGATTTATGGCGGCGCTGTAAGGTGCAGCGAGCGTTTGGCCCCCCGCCAGCCGGCCGGCTGGCCAGTCATCCAGTCATGCAGTCAGCCAGTCAGCCAGGCACATTTAATTGGGCCAGGCCAAGAGAGCCATTCGTTCGGCGGCAGAAGCGGTAAAAGCGCAAAAAACAACACAAAAAAATGGCTACAAAAAGGCAACAGAACAGGCGGCAATTGCACTCTGCTCTCCAACCCGATTAAGGATCATTGGCAGCAGGCACAAGGCAACGGCAACGGGACACGAAGCACCGGCAAAGGTAGAAGAATAATTGTATGTATAAATAATTGATGGCAATAAACGGAACGAAGGAAAAGAGACCGCAAATGAGAGCCATCGAGTGTCGATGTGGCAATTGTTTCGCATTTGCTTTAATGCCCTGCACAAAGGGGCCTATTAAGGGAATAAAGCGGTGGGGGGATCTCCTTAAGAGGTCCTCGCCAAATAGTTGCTCCTTGCCCTCCGCCCAACGACCAGTCTGGCACGAGGATAAACAATGCATTGATCCCCGTTTGCTTTAATTGACAACATCGTTTGCAGCTCGTTTATTACGTATACGTAATCATTTATGCATGTGCAGCTTTTCTGCTGTAATTACATTGTAAATGTACGTCCCAAATTCAAGGCAGTGGTGTTCAGAAAGGGGGGATTGTTGGGTACATATTATATTTTGAAAAGATCTTGATTCTCTAGAGTTTCTAACATGAAAAATAATATTGTTTTATTCTGAAAACCCATCTAACTATTGAAAAATAAGAACAATTACCATACGGACTTGGGAAAGTTTAATTTTTAGAGGAATATCTCATGTATAGAATTATTGTACAACATTTGTATATGCTTAGCTTATACATTTAGTAACCAAATAAGAAAGTTAACATTGTTATCTCTAGTGAAAAATAATAAAACCATTTTACATCGAAGTTCCATGTCTTTCCCATCAAGCAGACTTTATCCGAAAAAAAAAGAAAAATATATCGCTGGAAATGTTCTACAAATCCTCTTCTCTTCTGAAAAATATCCTTGGCACGCCACTGATTTATACATCACCGCCAGCGAAAACAAAGACGCAGTCCCCGACTTCACGCAACTCCACTTGACTCGCTTGTAAGAAGCTGTTGGCAACATGCTTGTAAAACTGTTAACACACCGCGGCAATAACAAAAGCCGGGGCACCAGCCAGACGCACACCGACAGCCACACAGCCAGACAACCGCCCCCCGGTTATTGCCAGTGTGGGGGGCGTGGCCGTGTCATTAGAGGCGCTCAATCTCGGTGGCCTGTTTGCTCACGAGACGCAACACAAACACTCTGATTCAATTTCACTCAAGCAACTGTGCAACTGTGCAACTGCAACATCAACTTTCCGCCCATCCACCGCCCAGTGCCACTTTGCCACCCCCCTTGCCGAGCGGAAAAAGTTTCGGGTGGCACTAATGCAAAATTTAAGAGAGCACAAAATGCCACGGAACGGCACGCACAAGTTAACAATCATTTAATTTCCATGTTTCAAATAACAATTTCGCGCGCGGCGCAAACTTTCGCCTCCTGATAAACTGCTATTGCCGCAGACTTCTAATTACGAATGCAGAATAATGGCAGAGGACTCTGGACTCTGGGAGGGGGGGATGGGGCGCACTCTAGGTGAAGCCGCCGGAAACTTGGTTCAGGACCCACTTTTCACCATGCATATTCGGAATAGCTTTCGCAGAAAACTTAACCGGCGAAATAGTTGTGCAGACTCAATAGGCTCATTGTTGTTCATCCAAAGCTAAATTCGCAAAGGAGGTTATTTTGCCAAGCTCGCAAACACAGTACCGATAAAGTATTTTTGCCAGCGAAAAATGCAGTTTCATGAACAGAAGAACTATTGGTAATTCGCAATTTGGGGAAAATGAGAAGGTTATGTAGTTCCAAACAAAGAACTATAATAGAAACAAAATACCAGAAAGCAATACTAGAACCAATAAAAACTAGCTTGTATTTTCCAATTACTCTGTTTACTTACACAAATCTTTTCTTTATGATAATTTAATATTTGAATAAAAATTCCCACATCAAATTTTAGTTTTCCAAATGATTTGTTTTTAATCAGAAATATTCCAAAGCTAAGCAAAGGTTCTGAAGGATATGTATTGAATATAAAACTTGCTTAAAGCGCTTCTTACAATTCCCACAATAAATAGTAAGAGTAAGTATATATTATAATAATCAAATTTAACTAACCCTCAGCCCGATATACCCTTTCTGTCCGAAAACGAATTACATAGGCAAACCCGTCGCCGCCGCTACCGACCCCCAGTAAATGTTATCCATCTCCATGTAATTGCATTGAATACTCAGCACTTTATTTACTCGGCGCACCCGCCCAGTTCATTATGGGTTTCGATGCGAATTTCCATTGCCTGTGCACTATTTTTATTTGGTCGATGGCTGGATGGGCGGGGCAGTGCATTCATTTCATTTTGATGTGGCCAGGGTGTGGTGGATGCGGGTGTAGATGGAGGTGGTGCCATGTTCCAGCTAAATGCTTCCTGCCATAATGAAGCCGGGCAGCAGCGGCAGCAGCAGATGCGGCGACTTTGACATGGCCCGAGCACCGTATCTCCATTCTAATTCGTTACAATTGCATGATGAATAGTCCGAGGGAACAATGAGGCCCCTCTCGAAGCGGCTTCCCATATTGCACTGTGATACATTCCGGCTGAGAATAAATGAAATCATAAATCGCATCCCCATCAATTAGGGGAAGCATTCGAATACGCTTCCTTATTATTATTATTATTGGAACGGTTATGGGGCCATCAGCGGAACATGCCACACACATCCGAATGGGGCGCCGGTTCATTGGATTGCCTCAACTTTGGCATTCGATATTTGAATTTAGTAACTGATACGAACATCGCAACAATGGCCGGCATTAGCAACAGGGCCCGAAAGAAGGCCATTACGGGGGAATCGCTTCTTGGCGAAATTGCCGCAATAAATGCTAAAATGTGATTGTGCTTTAATAGTGCCGCTCTTTCTACCCTGACTTCTACAATCCATATGCTATATGCTACATGCCATATCCCTGGGAACATTTATGGGAATGTGCGGGGCTCCGCATGTGCCTGCACTAGACAGCACGTGCCAGACCGAGAAAAAAGGTTTCGTCCTGGCTAAAAAACTTGTCTGAGTCCTTTGAGTTTGGCTTGTCACTGACCGAATTGCCGGCGCCTACTTGGCCAACTCTCCTCCGCATTTTGTCGCCTTAAAGTGTTTCTTGGCCAGTCAGCATGGCTGAGTGTGTGGAGCGAGTGGAATGCGTATGCAACTTTAATAGACTTTCTGTCCGAAGGAATCTGGGGCTACATGCAGCATGGTACTGGGACAGCTGTCCTTCAGCGTTAGCTTTGACAGTAAGGTTTGTCCTGGCGAATGCGAAGGAAGGACATACACATGTATTCAAATACACACTCGATGTGGTTCGAGTCAAGGCAGTGAACCAGTGGCAGAGGGAAAGTATTTTAAAAGCTTGGCTAAATTATTTACATCAGCTTAGATTGGATTTACTTGGAAACTAACATCAAAACAAATATTTTAAACGCAATTGCTAAATTATTTGAGCAACTTAAATACATTTGCTATGGTAACAATATAAATAATAATACCGGAATGTTACTAGATAGCGTTTATTATTATTAAGAGTTGTATAGAAGCTTTTCCACCAAACTATGAGTTTAAGGTAAGTGTATAAGGGAAAGTGTAATACACTTTCTAATGCTCTTAAGTTGAGCTTTTATAATATTCCTCACTACTTATAAAGTTATTTGGATTTTTACATTAGTGATAATAAATTACATTTAAATAAGCCTAAAAATTTATCAAGCTCAAATGGGGTTTCTTTAATTAAATAGATAGGTGTTACTATTCAAACAATATTAGTTATGTTCTGCTTCATATTCTAAATGTTTCCATAAATGGAAATTAGAAATGGATCTTACATAAGAAATTTATTTTGTTCACAATTATTTATTCAAATTATTTCATATTGTTTTAATATTTTTTTTCAGAACAAATGGATAAACTTTAATGACAACACGAGCTATATATGTTGTTCCCCTGTGATATGTACCCATTACCTCGTTATATTTTCAATTAATTTTTTGGTTTCAAACTCAAAACAATTTAATTTTATACAAGAATAACCCTAAGCCTCGATTAGAATAGAGCATCCACAGTTTGAGCCGCTTTCCGTGCTCCACTTATTACCACTTCGCTTCGATCCTGGGCTTCCTCGGAGCGTCTGTCTCCGTATGAATGTCGGCTGTCAATAACCATTGTGGTGCTCATACATTGCTCTTGTCTAGCAAATTGGTTCAGTGGATTAGTGGTGCGGGTATATATCTGTCCTTCCATGTGCTTGTCAGTGTGTGAGTGTGCCTGTCATTGTGTTGGGACATGACTCTGACAGCGCCACAAAATGGCGATCCACTCGCACTCGCACAATCCTTGGCGCTCGGTATCTGCGCCGAAGGACTCCCGTTCATTCTTTTAAGTGGCAGGCCGAAAAGGAAATAATTGGGCAAGCAACCGGGCCGGGCTCTAACGCTCCCCGGAAGCCGCATCTTTCAAAATCTATCAAAATCTCGCTTGTGTGCACAATGAATCAAGCTGACTTTGGCTTTAAAGGGCTTTCCGAAATGAAACGAAACGAAACGAGACGAGGAGCACGCTCCATTCCATCTGCACAATTCACACACAGCCGTGTTAATCCGCACTAATTTGTTGGCCATAATTCACTGGCCCGGCCGAAACCGAAGCCGAAAGCCAAATCCGGCGGAGCCCGAGTCCGAGCTGAGCCATTTTCAAGTTGGCCCTCGTCCCGTTCGGCTAGTTTGCCATTAGCAGGGTGATGGATATCATGGAAATTATCCTTTTTAATTGACAGCTGTTATGTGGATTTGGCCAGCCTCAGCATTAAACCCTGATTACGCGCTAAATTTATTTTTTGGCCAGTTCCCCCCGGGCCCACCAGTGCCCGCCAATAAAGCAAAGCCGGATCCGGCGGGGGACTTTTATTGCCGTAACTTCTTGTTCTTGAATTTGGTTCCCCGAATATCCTGCGAAGCGCATTAGACTGGCCGTTTCGCTGGCGATACTATCGCCGGCATAATGAAGGACCTCCCCCCGAGAGCACCGCATAAATAAGGCACGAATAGCCGATGCGAAAGCGGAACGAAAGAGCGGGCGATAGGGGATATGGCGAGGAAGGACAACAATGGAGACAGCGCCGGGGATAACTAAGCCGGGCGGCCTTACGTGCGCAGGATTTAATCGATGGACTTAGTTTATTGTTTTCAAATTGAAATTGCAAATTCAAAGCGCAACCCCCGCGACACTGGCCGCCCCCAATAAATTTCGGGAGCCTGTCCCCAGGAGCCGAATTTCTCCTCATAAATATTTCGCATTTCCCTTGCCGCTCGGTTATTAAATTCTGCAAAATTGAAGTTGGAAATTGTAACCTTTTAATAAGAAGTCCGCAGATGGAGGGAGAAAGAACAACAGCACACGACGTAATTCAAATCGAATTGCAAAGCCCGAGTCTGGGCCTGATTCTGCTTTATGGCATCTCTGCCTTCTTTCCTTTCCTTTTTTTTCTGGCCCTCTGGCACACCTTTTACTTTTATGGCAAAACAAGAAACTTTGCTGCCTCACCGACAAATATTTTTGGCACAAATTTCGAATGTTGCATAAAAACTTTGGCTATTAAATGAAAATAGAAATTGCCTGGCTGTAAAGTCAACTTTTTTGGGGGATTCATTTAGTAACAACATGTTGTTAGTGGAAGCCCTGCTCTAAATAACCCAACTACCTAGCAGCGACTTTGCAGAAGTTTCCTCGGCTACTGGAGCTGAAGTTGACTGACCTGATGCGAGTTTTATAGTAAGTCTTGGCTCCAGCCTAGTGTGAAGCAGAATCGGATAAGTTTCATCTAAAGCAACTTGAAACAACTAAAAACTAATTTAAATAAGTTGGAAAATATGAGCTATGAAGGGTAATGTATAATATATTAATAAGTTGAAATATAGTTGGCGTTGCAAGCTTTGATAGAAGTTATAATATTCCCAGCAAAGAGCCTCATCTGTTTTACATCTAAATAATAATAATAAATATATTAGGGAATATATCAGGAACTACCCTGTAAGCAATCATTATTACGAGGCACTACACTCATACTTCCTTTTGAACCTTTAATGGGCTCAGAATAATTAGCAGATTCTTGGAACTGCATTCCTGATTTCGACATCAATCGGTATGTGGCCATATCTCCTAGCATGTGTGTATCCTGGCCAATTGCTCAATGTGAGAGATGCTGCCCTGATAGGAGACCCGGCTAATAAATGTTGCGATTACCATTTGTCTTGTTTCAGTTTCATAGATTTCCAAGAACACAAAATATTTGTCGCTTGACAGCAACCAAAGGATGGATATTCCCGTGCGAGCGTGTGGGTGTGGGCCCTGGTAATTTATGGCCAAGTGATATTTCAATTTGCCAAAATATATGTAACTACATTAATTTTGCTTTGTTTCTGATTGCAACTTTGTATTCAATTATCGCAGATGCGAAACCAAAGCACTGTGGGACCGAAGAGAAAATTTCCCCGCTCGCAGGACCTCTGCTCGCTCTCTGCGGCTGCGCAACTAGCGGGGACTGAACTCTTACCTGGACCTCCGGACAAATGAGCTTAACTAATTTCAATGCACATTTATTACCTGCCTCGGGGTAATTACAAATACCAAGGGTGTCGTTGGGTTCCGTGCGAGCTGTGTCCTTGAAAGTCCACACCTCCAAAGTCCGGCACAGCCTTCTTCCGAAAAAAAAAAAACACAAAAAAAACAACTTTGCGAAAACTTTTCCATTTTCCTATCAATTTTTGCAGGAAGGTGTAAACGGGAAGGGAAAGGGCTGTGTGTGTGTGTGGGCGCCGCAGGGCTACATTGGCGATGAAAGTTTGCACAAAAAGAGCAGGATTTTCTGCCAAATCGAACCCGGCTCGCCTTGAAGGCTCCGCCCGCTGACAGACTTAACAAGCACACGCACTGGTGACCACGACACCTTCGACGCCTGGCTACGTGCGCAAAATTAAGAGCTTACTGCGACATGACCTTAAGTGTCAATTCATTGAAAATTTATAATTCGCCAGTCGACCATGAGTCTTGTGTGTAGGTTCGTCCTTTCACAGCGAGAAATAACCTTTGAAATAGTTTAAGGATGGAAATAATTAACGATGTCACAGGGATTAGATTGGTACCAGTTCCTTTTACTTAAATTGGAACAAGTTTGGGATTTATATATTGAACAACGTAGGATTTAAATATATAAAAATTCTATTAACGAATAAATTAAATAGAGATCGATCGCTTTTAGAGTTTGTAGTTCTAAAAGTCTTTCTTCTCAGTGTGGTTTAGAGGTCCTGTAACTTTTCAATTTTCTTGCTTATTTCTGTGGCTTTTGCTCAATTATCTCCGGCCTTTTTCAATCTCTGCGTATTTAATATGATTTAGCTCTTAACCGGATTTATTTTGGCCTTCCAGTATTGCAAATAATTGTTCGTGTTCAAGTGGGAATCAATCAAAGGAAAGCGGAAATGTTTAGCATGTCAAACAGCTCATGATTCTCCCGAAACATTTGTCACATCCTTGGCAGCAGCCTCGGATAAGAACACAAAATTACCCTGTGCGATGGAAAGAGTCGGGTAAATATTTTATTCCAAATACTTCTACTCAAGCACTGCTCCGTCTTTATCTGCTGCTCAGCATCATCTCGGATCGACTTCCACGCCCACAGAACCTCACCTGATGCAGCCCCCTGAACTATGCATCGCAGCACACTGACAAAGGCCCAGGACTCGCGCGGAAAGAGGTCCTGAAAAGCCGAGAAAAATGGGGAAAATTCAACCTGCCTGCAGAGGGCGACGTTTTGCGGCATTCACGCCCCCTGCTCAGAGTCCTCCTTGCCGTGTGGCCTGTGCCTGCGCCTGGTGGCTTGCCAATGCAACTTATGCAAATTTATTGGAAAATACTTCGTTATTTTTTTCCTCAGTTCTTTTCTCGCTTCGCTTTGCTGCAGAGGGAGGCGTTTCTCTTTTTGCGGCATAACTTTGAATACCCTTTTGTGGGAAGAGCTTGCTCACTTCGATAGGGAGTTGTGGGAAAACGATGCATGATTAATCCTTGAAATGTCACAAATATTATTTCTCCAAAATGTAGATTTTATAAATAAGTTTTGTCTCACAAAATATAATTTGGTTTGTCTAAGAAATGTTTCTATCATCTCTTCAGTTCATATTTAAATGGAACTTTTCCTTTTACACTTTTCTGCGGTCGCTTTTTTATCTTTCCCCTTGTCCTTATAGGGAATTCCATCTTCGACTGACTAAGCTCGGGGTCCCTTTCAATAAATTTTTTCTCCCACCGCCATTCTGCATTTTATTTATACATATCTGACGTCTTTTGCAGTTCGTCTTCAATTTTATTGTGGGGAACCGAATTGTGGGCGTTTTACATTTATTTTCCATTTGGAATGCAAGTTATTTCGCGGCGCAAGACAAAGGCTGATGTCTCTAGGTATGAAAAGCCTCTTCCTTCTGCCATCACAAAAGGAACAAAAATAGCTAAGGTGGAAAAGTGGGCGGCTCTCACTTAGACTTCTCCAGCAAATGCAACTGGAAACGCATCTGCATGCGAATCGGGGCTCTAAGCCTGCAAAGGGCAATTAATCAAGCTGATCCGTGGCCGGCTCCTCATTTGCTCGGTTCATTGTTCAGAGCCAGAGCCAGAGCCATCATTAATTCGTTGGCCAATTGTTTGCTCCTCCACCAGACTCCGCAGCCGCCGCAGAGATGTTTACAGCATTTTGCCTTTGTCATCCTGGCCATTTTCCGCACGACAGCACAAACTATTTGTGCGGCATTTTTATTTCACTTTCTAATATGAATTGTTCCGCCCTAAGCTCCTTAAGCGGATGAGACCGAGACAGCAGTGGAGTGCCGGATTCGCCGGGTGTTCAGCGTAATTAATTATAACGGAATTCATTTATTTTCCTCTTTATGTGCGTCCGAAATCTATGCAGCATCTTGGAAATGCCGTCAACAATTTTCCTCGTACTTGCAACTCGTAGATGTTGCTAATTAATGAGGGGACTTCTTTGGCATTATCTGGAATACATTCAACCTTAGGGAACTTTGTCAATGCTGATAGAGTCTGAACAAATAAGGAGTGCAGGTAAATCAGAATACGTATTCCAGAAATCACTACAGTTTTAAATCCCTTAAAAAGCCTTCCAAAATTATGCAACAAAATATTAATTGTAAAAAAAAAGATCTAGCACGGAATTTTGTATCAGAAACATTTTATTGCATACTTTTATGCGCCTTTTTAAAGGATTTCAAATCTAGTGATTTATATTCATACAGATACAAATATTTCTCTTATTTTCTATGAAACGTGGTTTACGCCAATAAAATGGATAAAACTA
Organism: Drosophila trapezifrons; assembly: GCA_018874455.1. Classification (NCBI taxonomy): domain Eukaryota; kingdom Metazoa; phylum Arthropoda; class Insecta; order Diptera; family Drosophilidae; genus Drosophila; species Drosophila trapezifrons. The sequence goes on along the minus strand of JAEIIF010024660.1, from coordinate 25,909 downwards.
CTTCTGTAATATACCGATTTTTCGTATGATTTTCTATATCTGAAAGTCAAACATAATAACCAATTTCTAGATTTATATAATAAGTTAGTTTAAGGTTTATTTATCAACAAACTAAATCTAGAGTAAAACACTATGCTAAAGTCCTTAATTTAAATTAATAATAATATTATGTACTACGAAATCTGTAATTACCTTGATGTGTACCTTCGTTCAGACTTTCGGAACAAATTTGCCTCGCAGATAAATCTGTAACCCTGCCACAGGCCTTTCCTAATTTGGTTTCCCCTGGTTACTTATCAAATCCCTCATTGACCTCAAACTTGGTGAATTACCGCATTTTGAGGTGAGGCAGGACAACAGAGAGTGGAGACTTGGGGCCACAACTGAGCGGGAGGCCGGGCTGAAATGAAGCCCGCTCCGGCACTGACACGGACTGGGACATGGACGCACTAATTTGCATAAGGCCGGGCCAGGCGGATGGAGTGAATGTTGTAATTTAATTAGCTGCCACTTCCACTTCACTCAGTGGTTGGTATCAGTTGTTGCAACCTAATTGAAATTACCTGCGCTAATAAACGAGGGCGCAGGTGGGAGCGTGGCTGTGAACTGCATTTGTCTGCCATAGATCTTCGATTAAAATTCCGTCGAGGAGGGAAGCTGCCCGAGTCGAGTTCCTCGCTCACATAATTGGAAAGCGCTTTTGACGGGTCGGAGCATCGACTGGGTGAGCCATCAATCAAACGCTTAGCGAGTACATCAATCGCGGGAATGCTCCTCCATAGTGCGAGTGTGCGCGGATAAATCACGGGTGCGACGGGGGCTTAACTGCGTTGCCATCGCTACTGTTATCCGAAACTATTCATCAAAGGTCTGGCCGAATATTCGGCAATTGCTGCCAGCACTTTTGCCAGTGCCAGCACGATGCCAGTCTCCTCCGCAATTAGTTCTTCTGAAGTCGGTACCCCAACCATCGCGAGGTGCCCATTAAATTATCATAGAAATTCAATTATTCCCCAACGCGGATGGGTGGCCATCAAACGAATTCGATGGCACAAAAAGGGAATATTTTTTAATGGCCGCCCGCTCGTAAAAATTCCAGGCATTCGGTCAGGTGAGCAATCGATCATAATACAATTTTTGATATCGTTGTTAAGCCCGCGGCGGGCATAAAACTCACATTATACTAAATATCTAATGACCAGAAAGTATGCAAACCGAAATTTATATGCTTGCGGACGCGTCGAAATTGCTGCAGCGTGCTCCATTAGCAACCGACCCGCGGAGGAGTGTAGAAAGTGGATGTGGATGCAACGCTGGGGCTGAACTTTCATCGCTTCCCGAGCGCCGAGAAGTATGCTATTAAAATTATACCTTGCTAAAAGGCGAAATTACAAGCAAAGTTAACAAGAGCGACTGCCTCATAAAAGTTTTCCATATTAATGAGCTCCCACCCCCCCGAAAAAAAACCCATCCACCCCGTGCGTACATCGAGCGTATTAAAACTGTTGAGACGGCGGGACGCGGACTGGGTGGATTCTGCGGTTGGCGACCATCTCCTGAGGGTGTCACCGACCGAGAGCCGGGTAATGGAGTTGAGTGAGTTTTCATAAGCCATTTAACGGTCTACAAAGCTGCTGTTGGCCACAATTTTCCAGCGCGAGATGGTCAGAGAGACAGCGACAATGTTGATTGGCTCTGAATGGGGACCATCAACACATTGAAATGGAATAGAGTTTGGGTGCTACTTCGGTGAAATTTATGCATTTTAATGGGTCCTTCCAGGACTTGAACTGGATAACTTAATGTAGAGTTATGCCATTTAAATACAAGAGGAATATAAGTTGAGTAAGATAATATAAATTACACAAAAAAAACTTCTACAATGAGTAAGAACCCCTATTAAAATTTCAGTTATTATTTATGGAAACTTTCATTAATTTATTCAGTACCAACTTAACAATTTAAAATTCCAACAACTTAAAACCAATAAAGCAAGGGAATTTGTTTTTTAATTGGCAGTCGGTATTTATTTTTAACCTTTGGCCATTCTTTCCATTTTCCAAAGTAGTCCATTATCTGTAATTACAGACCGCGATGAAAATATGTATATATGTATACGTACTTATGCCGTAAGAGTGCTTGACTCCGCTGCCACTATTTTCCCTTAATTTATCAATTTTTCTGGGCCCTGACAGTAAGTGAGAAGAGGGATTTTATTCGGCTTTCACAAGCAGCGAACACACACAAGCAAATTAAGGCAGACGTCCGTACTTATACTCGTATATCGGCCCAACACGCTGGATATGTGTTTTCAATATAAAACGCCGACAAGGTTGCCATTTCCCCGATGCCGAAGGATCCGCGCTGCAGGATGCTCCTCATACGCTGACTGCTATTTAAGCAACGTAACTTAAAATAATCGCACTCATATATAATCCGAGGCATGCAACTTTCAGATCCCGTGCCAATGCCACACACACTCCCATCCCGTGTGCATATATACCTATATATGCATGTATTTGCTGCTCCTTAGCATAAGTAATAAATGTACTACGCCGCATGAGAGAAATCGCTTGGAATGGCAGGAAAATAAATTATCGAACTTCGATTTCACTACTCGTCCTTTCAGGACCTTCCCTCGCCTCCTCCCCCGCCCTGGCCTGCTCTATTTTCATTTTGTATTTTATGATTTTGTGCGCTTTTCGGTCTAAGGTTATAAAATTGATACGTAAAGAGAAAGAAATTTCAGCTGAGTTCGATTTCTCGGCCGCCTCTCCCTTCTCCGACGATAGTTTAAAGGGAAATTCAACTCGAATAACACACTTGTATGGGTTGGGTGTTTAATGTGAGGGGTAACCAGATACCCCCAGCATCGGGGGTGTTTGCCAGTTTAGGGCCTTTCAGGTTAGGCAAATATTATTATTTGCCTGCGCATTGGATTTCAATTTGAGCTTGGTCCGGCAAGGTCACGTCGCTAAGCGTTTCCACAACATATAGCACACATAGTACGGCTTAGTGGGAGCGTATTTTTCACAAATTGAACAATTGAACCGAGGAGCCGCCAGCTCAAGGCTAACAAATTGAACGATGTCGCCTGCAGTCGACGAGTCGAGTTCAATTTGTGCTGCAAACTAACGCGAACAACACCAGTCTACAAATGCGACTTGACGAGGACTTACTTTCTTAATGATGAGACGGCCTTTGTTCAACTTGAATTTGGTCCTTATAAAATTCAGGCAATGGATCATGAAGAGCTGAAAATGCATATAACACTAAGTATAACCGGCAAACGCTAATAATATTGATTTTAATGAAATATATAAACAAAATGTTGTGAATTTATAAAAAAAAGAATTTGGGGGTGCTATAGAAATCACAATAGTTCTGAAAACCCTTAAACGGGTGTCTAAAACTATGCTACAAAATGTGTAGCATAGAATTTGGTGGCTCGAACTTTTCATTGCATACTTTTAGACACCTTTTAAAGTCGCTTTCATCTCGTCTTTTATCCATTTATAACATAACCATTAAGGGATTTCTTCCACCAGCACCAAATTAAATTTATATTTTGAACAATTGAATATTAAGCTATTTAGATTATCAAAAAAGGTGATAGGGTACCATTATTTACAGTCTCCACTTGCGTTCAATGAACCCACTGAACTCGTTAACAAAGGAGAACATTTTTCGTGTGGTCTAGTGTCACTGCTGCCCCTGTGGATGTGCTCGTCTGTGTGAATATCCGTGTGAGTGTGGCTTTGTGTGTGGCTGGGTCATGTCAAGCAAACGTTCAACACCGTCTCATTAATCATGCCGGCCACACACACACTCTCTCGCAGAGACAACATGTGGCCTCTTTCTTTGTGTCTCTGCGGGTTGCAGCTCCCCCGCTTAGCCCGCCCTGCCGCTCCTCCTGCTCCTTCCGCTCCAGCTTTTGCTTTTGCTTTTTTTGATTAAAATTCAACTTTTGACTCTTGCATTGTAATGGCTGACATCATTTGCTTGCCACTGCTGACCACCTGTGCCAGCTCCTGGCCGGCGCACAGACAGACACACCGGGTATTAGCGAGCGGGGGCGGGATAACGCTTTGTGTAACTTTCTCAGTTTGGTAATCTCTTAACGCAAACAAAAAAGCGAATCTGCGTTGGGTGAATTGCAGAATACGCTTTCTTTCAAGCGACGTAAGCGTCAGGCAAAGGATTAGTCAAAATGTTATCGAAAGAAAGCTTTAAAATAATTATAATACTAATAGGAATATTTATTAGATTATTGTATGTATGGTTAAGTTCCCTTTTCATAATAGTTGCACAGTTAATCGTTTTTATTTCTATAGCTTTACTGATTAATATTTCAAATATTTTTCTAACTTAATAAAATATATCCGAATTATTATTATTATATATTATGTAAGGTACACAAACTTCAAAATTCCATATATTATGATTATAAAAAGGTTCTTTGGATAGAAGACCTCACTTTAGCACCAACGCTCACCTCACGTATATCTTATATAATTCTTTTATTTATTATTTTAACCAATCATTCTCAATTAAAATACAATGCTTGATTGTTTAATTAGGCCCCATTAACCTACAAATAAATACGCTCAATTCAGTTCACCTCATTTAACACGGTGCAAATGATTCAAATAAAAAACTGAACAATGATTCTGTTTCATATTTATTGGCAAACTGAAGATTAGCTTGAACTTGTCCCAATCAAAGCCAGTTTTATTTCCCATATCTCTTCAACTTTTCACAGCCGATTCAATCAATTAGCTTTGGTCTGAATTTTTATTTTAATCCAATCTGTTAGCGGATGAACTCCTTGCGTGAGGCACTTCTAAAACACACGGTCTGGGAAAGTTTTCCATTTGATTCATTCGCTCAGTTCTTTTTGTTACGGCTCTTGTTGTTGTGGCCAAACATTTTTAACTTTCCGCCTGCCGCGTGATATTCTCGGGGCTCGGCGCATTCATTTATTTAAAAAAGAAAACCTTTTCATATAAAGAATTCATTTCGGTTGCCTACTTTGGGGTCGTGGCGGGGTCCGGTCCGGCATTGTTCAGCTGTCACGTCCGTCATCAGCATCAGCATCAGCTGTCGGCCGGGTCGGGACTGGAGCCCGGACCCTGTTTTGGCCGGGCTCGGACCTACGTGCTGCGAGCCCTGCGGGAGTGTGTTTATGTGCGGTTCTAATGTTTTGCCGGCTTTCATTACATGCATTCACTCCTGGCTCACTCAAATTGCCATCAGCGGCGGACGAGATCTGTGCCGTTTGCATTTGACAAATGACAAACTCCACTGGCCTTGGACACACGCCGCCTCCCGCCGAAAACTGCTAATGATGTCATTAATTTTGCACAATTTTTAATGCGTTTGCAATTGGTTTTTTTGTGTGTCCGTCTTTTTTTTGCTGCGCTAAAAGCCTCTCCAAATGTTTGTGATAGAAATTGCACAAAAAGGATTCGCTTCTGGCTATTTTATTTTTACCAGCAGTGTGGGTAAACGAAGGAAAAAGCATTTGCCAAGCAAATACAAGGCAGCAGCGTCAAATTTGCTCTGCAGCAATGCAAATGCAGCAACAAAAGCTTCCTGACTGGCACTTTGCCCCCTGGGCTAACGACTTTACCCCCGTTCTGACACTGCCAATGGCAATGGCAATGGCAGCCGCAAAATATTTGCGCTAATTGAGATAAAATACAATTTAATGGGCAACTGGAGAGGGAGTCTTCCCAGTTCTATTATTTCGCACTGCACGGCCAAAAACGGTGATCAGAGATGGGTTTTTCCTCACTACTCACTAATAATGCAGCAGTCATAGGACATTAAATTTGATGGCGACCGTGACAGAGAGCGAAGAACATTGAAAATGTCATCAAAACTAAACCTATTTGAGATTAATAAGTGCTTGATAACAAATTTATATTTAATAATTCTTAAATACCACAACTGGCCTTATATTTTGAGTGTTTATACTATAAACTTTTTAGTATATATATTATTTTTAGAATAAAAGTAAACCTCTGATGTAAAGGTATTTTTCAAACTGAAATATACCGCTTCCTTAGATACATTTACAGTGCAAGCACTGATTTGTCGAAGAAACTTTTAGTTACAGAAGATACAAACTAGATTTAAGAGATTTATCTATCTCAGATTCTTTTTCCAGTGTGCTGCTGGACAGACTTTCATCAGACCCAAATTATCGAGCTGAATTCTTGGTGCCAGGGAACGTAATATCTCTTACCAGTATTTGCAATTATTTGGCGTCGGAGACCGCCCTCTTTTCCGCCTCTCTCGACGATCCTCTTGGCCACATTAACCAAACCTCATCGCTCAATGTGTCAATTTTCGAGGCAGGACACCGAGCTGGCCCGGAGGAGGGGCAGGGAAGAAGGAGATGTTGATGTAGCAGCTACTGCAACCAGATGTGGCAAAACAAAAGGCAACATCAGCCAGCGCACAGACACAGTTTGCCAATGACAAGCAAGCCGAAGACAACACAGCAACTGAAAATTGACTGCATTTTCCCCATCTTTGTTTGCACAATTTTCAATATGCATTTTCCTGCAGCTGCAGCTGGAGAAAAAAAACACAAAACACACACAAAATGACAACAATAAACGGAGAGTTGAGCAACAATGAAGCTGTTCGCCTGTCTTGTTTCATATCTCGGGAAAACTGTGGCAAACATAACTTCCGCCCCTCGATTCCCGGAATCGCTTAACCGCAGAGCTAAAAACTGGCAAAACGAATGGCAAAACCAATTGCTGCGAATTGCGGTCAACAGTTTTGATTGTTTTTGTGGCCAAGCCAAGGGTGCTCAGCCTATGACCACCCCTGCCCACCACTGGCCACCACTGCCCACCGCCCCTTGCTAACTGCTGTCTTTCGGTGGTAAACAATGCCCGAGTGAAACACTCACATTCCCGCAGCTGGCAGGACGCGAGCACTCGAACAGGAATCAAACAGAAACAGTCGGAAATTCTCCAGTTTTCGTTATGCACTTACAATCAATTTGCGGCCATAAATTCAGCTGCCACGCCCAGGCGGAGCCAGGAGCCTCCGCCCCCATCGGTTTTTGACGCATCTTGTGCACGTCTGGGCGAGGCAAATAAAACCAGGGCGAACCCCAAAAAAAGTAAGGAATCGAATCGAACGGGAAAAAAACATAGCAAACATAATGGCGACGCTTTACAACCCTTTGCTGCAACAAATAAAAATTTATGACTCTGCCAAGAGCGGAGCCAAAGTAATGTGTATGCTTATGGCTGTGGAGCAAATGGTGTAAGAAATGGTGCGAAATAAAATATTGGCTAATAATCGCATGATAATGCCGAAGGATTTGGCCCGCCGGCGGCCGGCCTGCGGCAAAAGTTCTCACTCGGGGGACACGTTGCGTATACGCAATCCATTCTCCACTTTTGCGGGCAGTTAATAATGCTTTGGTTTATTGAGGCAAGGCGGTGGGCGGCGGGTGGTGGGCGGTGTTCCGGGGCAGCATTAGTAATGACAACTCGTTTATAGCCGCATCAAAATGGAGCCCAAAGCCCAGCACTCAAACTCGCCCTTCGCGCTTTATCCTAATTGCACTGGAGTCCCCGAAGCCTGGGCAAAGCTCAGATGTGTGTGTCAGAGGGACTCTGGGTGAGTGTGTACCTCCGTGTGTGCGGGGTGGGGTGTTTGTGTTTGCGTGGCCCGGCGGCAAAAGTCTGATAAGCCGGCAGTTCATACAGAAAAAAAAACACAAGGGAAGAGAGTGTAAGGAAAACATTGCAGGAGTTGCAGTTAAGTGCAGTTCTCACATCCTGCATGTCCTTGGCTTCAGCGAAGGGCGGCGTTCGAGTAAGTGCCTATGGTAACTACAGCCCGTAAGTGGAGTGACGTAAAAACTTATCCCAGGCCCTATTATCTCCCAGATAGGGCATGCACCTCTGCGAGGCTGCATCGTCCTGGCAGTGAACTTAAGGGAGTCTCCCTAACCCAGGGCTGAAAGTGAGGAATATTTAGTTTAAAATATTTATATTTGCTCAATTTATAATAATATCTGCTCAATTAATACTAATATCTGTTATGTTCCGCCATAAAATACAGGATGTTGTCTATTATTTCCCTCAAGCACTCGCCCATCGATTCGAATCTTGATACATAATTTAATGCAAATGCAGGAACAAGTTGTATAACTTCTGCAGTCACCGTGGCAACTTCCGCCAACTTCATGTCTAAAACAATTTACATTCGAAGGACTCGGAACTTTCCTAGAGCAGGATACTTTCTTCAGAGACAAGCCGACCAGGCAGTTCCATCCCAGATCTGACAGAGTAACATGCCTTCGTGGTGCTGGTGCCTTTGTTGTGGCTTCGCGGAGCGGAGTTTCTCCGGCTGATTGCCGCTGTTGCCCCATCATTGTTGCACTGCCGGCGCTTCGGAGGTGCAACTTTCGCCCAAGTGGAAACTTTTAACGCTTTTAGCTGTTGATAGTGGTCGGAAAAGTTGCGGGCCAACTGTTATCGCCGCCTTGCCGCCCTGAGCACGTGCAAAGGCCCTAATTATGACACAAGAACTAGTCCCTGCGCCGCTCTCCCTGGGAGTGCCTCTGCCCACCAACTATTTAGCCCATAATTGTTCCAGAAATCGTTTGTTTACGCTTCACTTGCCAGCCTGCCGCTTGTCGTCCTTTTCCAAACGTGTTTTCCCCCCGTTCCTGGCCCCGGGCCATGCATTTTTCATGGCATTTGTCTGAAGCATTTTTATTCCGGCCCTTCTGCCTGGTCTCGGGCACTTTAAAGTCGGTGGAGAAAGGAAAACAGAAATCACAAAATAGAAAACAGCAAAGCAAAAAAGGCGAAAAAGGCGAAAAGGCAAAAAAAAAGAGGAAAAGCGAACACATTTCAAAAACATAAACGCACAAAATGTGTCAACCGCAATATGCTCGCTGTGTAAACAGGGCCGAGGCGGGCACATGCGGAAATCACTAAAGGCACTTCCTGCACCAGCAACAAATGCCATAAAAATCATGAAAGCAGCGCTTCAGACCCATTCCTGGTCCCGTTCCTCGCCACTCACCTACAAAGCACACATATAGATAAGCTTGCCACGATAAACGGCGTTAGACTGGAGACTGGAGCCGAGGTCAATGGGTCGCTCCCGACGCGTCAGCCTGTCGATGTCCTGGGGGCCAGAGATGATCACGTGAAGTCAAGGGACACGACATAACCTATCTCTTGGCCAGGCCCATAGGGATCTTGAATGAAGATCGGATAGCAAATAATTTAATAATATATAATGTGACGGCAGAGGCCGGGCAGAGAAATATTCCAACTCTCTAAACAATAAATGGACAATAAATGGTTTCCTATAAAATCCCATTATAATTGAGTTGCTTAGACTTATTATATGTGAATCAGACATTCCTTTATTTTTATAAATAGGAAATGTCTACAAAATTCCATGACTAATCTTTTTTATAGAAATAATAATGCCTTTCGTTAAATGTTATGTTGCCTAGCAAGAAGTTTTTAATGATAAACTATCTCCAGACTTATTTATAGTATGTACGCAGTTCTCATTAAATTAAAACAATTTCAAAACTAAACAAGGAAATATTAAGTGTATATTAAAGTTTCCGCCTTTGTTAAATTAAGTATAGTTCAGTAGAAGCGAAAACAAAAAAGATTGCACTCAGCGAGTGTCTGCCTTAAAGTTTACTGTCATCAGCCCGAAAGTATCCATAGAAAAAGTTTTGGTCTCGGCCATTTCGTAGCATATGTGTTCTGTGTGCACCTCTGGCTGAGATCCTGTTTCCTTACTATCTCCCCCCTTCCGCTGCCCGCAGATGTCAGCCATACTTGTCATAATACCCACACGCACACATATGCACGGGAAAAGGCATCAAATGCCGCAACACTTTGGATCTGAGTCGGGCATTCCACATGCCACAAGCAAACGCACACAAGCTCAAGACAGGGTCTAAGGACTCTCCCCGCCCCTGTGTCCGGGGGTGCACATTTCAATGGGAGCTCACCCACGGATGGCATAGCATCTTCTCTCATTCCGGGCTCAGCCATGCAAAATATGCCAGCATTATAAAACTTCAATCTACTCTAAAGAACTTGTTTATGCCTGATTCGGATATCGACAGCCATGGAGCCGGGATGAGAGAGTGGAGGAAGAGCTGAATGTGGCGCTGGCTGGGGACGGGGCTCAATGGGATATAGAGCTAGCACGCTTTTTGACATCTTAGCCGGGCCAAAGCATTTTGCATGGCACACAATTCAGCCTCCCGTCTCGAATAGTTTGAGCTGCCCCATTTAAATCAGAAATCCGAGCCGAGATAAAATATGGATGGGTTCGCTTCAGTGGCTCTCAGGTTATTCAATTCACGTAGTCAAAAAATATTTCTCTATTTAGACATTCTCAAAATATAAAGTCTTTGAACAAATTCCCATTTCAAAAATATGAAATTATGCAGAAAATATTATTTTAAATGTAAACAAAATGAAATTCTGTGTACTAAGCCCCTGAAAGAAAGAATTTGCTTCGGTTTCTGAATATTTTTTCTCAAGCTAAATATGGTCAATCCAATTAACAGTTTATGAAATTTTAAAATACAAATTATTTTCCACAAACTTGAATTTAATGTTTAATTGTTACTTAAGCTATCCATAATTAAATCGAATAGAACAAAAGCTAGTATCATATTTTGGTTTTATAATCTGAAAACCTAATTAAAATCAAACTGATTAAATATTTTATTCTTTATAAAGCATTAATAACCTTCCTCTTCCGAAATGATTAATAGAATAATTTACAATCGGTTAAAAGCTTAAAGCCCAATAAGTTTCCTTTGGCCGAGAGCTGCTGGCCTTGGTTCCAGGAATAAATCGCTTGTCTCCTGCCACTCACACACTTGAACCGTGGCACACACACTAAGCTCTGATTTCCGATGTCCGATAAAGTGTGCGAGTGTCAGTGGGTCTGTGGGTATCTCTGGATTTGCACCCCGAGATGGCGATCAGTGCAGTATTTACTCTTGTATGTTTTCATTTGGACTCGGACGATGTGAGAATATCCTGCGAACCACTGCCGACAGGCAGGGCGAGAGGGAAAGCTAAGCTCGGGCAAGGATAACAGTAAAAGTATGTCTAACCACCGTAAGCTTGTTCTACTGCTACAAAGCACACATTATCTTGTGCACAAAAGGAAAACTACGGTCCGAGCTAGTCTGGAAAAAAAACAAAACAGCTTTGAGCATAGAACAATGTGTTTGAATTTGCGAGTAATTCCCTGTTATTATAGCGTAAATCCAGTGAACATTTGAAGCAATCCTTTGCTCAGACTTTTTAAGCATAAAACTATGTTTATATTCTGATTATTTTTGTACAATAAACAAGTTGTTTCTTTATTTAGCCAACAAAATTAAAATTAAATAATTATGAATGTCAGTAAGAATACTATTCCTCCACTCGTTTTAATATTTATACACAAGCAAACACATTAGAATCAATGAAATCTTTACAATCATTAGAAACGCATTCTATATTTAGATTTTTACGCTCTCGAGCGAGCGGAGAGAACGCGAAAAATAGCTCCCATATCGCAAATCAAATGTATGGCCGTTCGGCATCTTGGTAATTATATTGGTCTTCGGTAGAGGGTATAGCTTTGGCTTCGACAATCGGCTGTAGCTCCCTTAACTCTTTTAAATAAGTTTATTTGCTTACTTACCTCTTATTTCCAATTAAATTCTCCCTGGGAAATATCACCTTTCAGTCGGCAAACAACTTACTTTACATTTTTAGTTTAAACAACTCAAAGATTTATTTCATCGAATTAATTACAATGTAAGCAAAGTGTTATTTTATGGTCTTACAATCAACTTAAGCATAGCTTCAAACAGTAGTGGAAAAGCGTAAATACATTCATAGATACATATATAATACAGTGTTTGGCAATACAATTGCTTTAAGTACAAAACAAATAAATTGTTTGAATTTCTTTGCTCATTCTATTTGGCACAAAGGACTCCTCCTCTCCTACAGCTAAGGAATTTTCCGAGTTTTTGGTTTTTAAGTTGCCAGCCGTATGGGGTTTGGGACTGGAATTGGAACTGGGATTGGGATTCCAGGATTGGGAAAATATTTACAATGAGAATGCAAAATGTCAAAGTTGCATTTGCATTGAATAAAACATAAAACAAATCTGGCTGCCGAGGAAAAAGCACTTTAAGAGCATTTTTGTTATAAGCACACAAGAATACCAAAGTTGCCTCGGCAACAGAAAAATAACCAAACAAAAATCGAATTTCTATTTATTTTTTGCTGCCCGCTCCTCCGCCTCCGCCTCCGTTTGTTTTGTTTGCCTGAGTGGAAATATAAAAATTACTTCGTTTACATCCAGCAGCAAGGATAACGTGGAAACGAGAGCGAGGGCGAGGCCAAACGGGTCACGCAACATCCTAGACAAAGTAATAACACTTGACGCACGTCTGCGTTTCCGGCTTGTGTCCGGCCAAGGAACGTGTCCACACAGAGAGAAAATATTTTCTTAGTATATCAAATTTGTAGTATTAATATTTAGTTAAGAAACAATGCATTTCTTTATAAACTAATGGTATTTAAATAAAAAATAAGTAACACACAGCCACATTAAGCAACTCTATTAATGTATAAATTGTGAGGCTGTGGGATACACATTTTTTTATATGTTTGGACATTTATAGATATATTTACTTGATATTTACTGATGTTTGTTATTATATACGTTTTGGTAAGTTTAAATATGATAATAATAAACTTTAAAGAAAAGTATGGGGGACTATGGCGATATAATAAAGATTAATTTGATGGTTATATGGCTGATTGTTATATTATCTCTCTGTGTAGCCCTGGACACGGACTCGGACTCCCTCATCGGTCCAAAACCTCCACTCAGGTGGTGAAAACTAGACGAAACTCTCCTGACGTGTTAAATTGAATTTGAGCAGCGCCGGCGACGACTTGGCCTTGGTTTTCGAGTTGGCGTTGGAGGTACTGGCACTGCCACTGTAACTGGTCTGGGTTTGTGCCTCGGGCGTCTGGTGGCCACTGGAGAAGGACCCGACCGGCGTGGGAGTGGCCAGCAGCTGCTGCTCCTGCTGGTGGACGCCGAGCAGTTGTCGCGCCAGCTGGGATATATCACCGGCGTGGCTGCTGTCCAAGTGCTGCTGCTGCGGCTGCTGCTGCTGCTGCTGGGGCGAAGGAGTGCTCGATGGGGTTGGCTTGAGGGCCAGGGACTGGCGCAGCAGATCCGGCAGATGCCACTGCTCCAGCAGCTCCGCTCCCAGCGTGGGTGAGTCGCTGGCCAGGCGCGTCAGCGTGTACAGGATGGTCTTGATGCTGCGGCGCTGGGCATCGCTCTCGGCACGTGAGCCGTAGGTCTTGTAGAATTCCGTTTGGTACACGGACGTGATGAAATTTATGATGACGCCGTTGGCCAAGTGGCTGTGGCACTTCTTGTTCAGCGACATGTTGTGCAGCATCCCAACGATCTGCTCCTGTGGATGATATAAAGCAGAGGGGAGGCAAATGTTGATGAGTAAAAAATAAGCAACTCAAAGTGGGATATCTACATGTGAATGTGTGTGTACGGGGCGGGGCGGGGCGGGGTGCGGCTGGCCAAATGAAAAATCGTGGCCAAGATTGCCAAAAAATTGCTTTGCAAATGCACAAATAAATTTTACGAGCCAGCGCCCGAGAAGCTTTCAATAAAATTGCCCAAAAAATTGCAGGAAATCGATCCAGGCGGCACCAGCCCAAGGTCAGGTTCGCCACCGTTCACATAGTAGGGACGGTTCCTGGGATTATATTTCATTCAATGAAAAATGCCTTTAATAAGCATGGGAAATCACTTTTATTTTACAAATTGTACATTTTCCAATAAGCATTCAAGTTTAATTTAGTTTCGGCCAGAAGTTAAGCTTAATTTGTGACTACCAATGTCTGATTGGTTACTACTTTCAATTGAATTTAATTAGTTCTCGTTTTTCGCTTTGTAAGTGTATTACACATATGTATTTGACAAGTAAATTTGTTTATTAAGAGAATTTTAATTGTTGATTGCAATGCTGCATATGAAGGGCTAATTTATGCCTGGAAATTAAAATTTTATCGGCTTACTGGTGGGTTTGTGGGGATTTTGTTTGATATTAGCATGCATTTTAATGGCGAAATTCTGGATAAAATTGTAATTTTCTTTATGAATTAATAAATAAGTTTAAACTTGTAATTATACAACTTTTTAATTTGCAACTGGCTACTAAAATAAAAGGTAACCTAATAGTATTATAATAAGTTGCAAATATAAGGGTTCTGAATTTATACGCTGATGGAATACCTAATTATTCTATGTCCTAAATTATACTTACGTAGAGAAAGACACTGATGCCACAGCTCTGGTGTTCCAGGGTGTCAATCAGACGGAAGATGGCCTCGTTGGACATGATGGAGTAGTGCGAGGTGGCCTCCATGCGGCTCAAGTTATTCAGGGCGGCGGCGCAGAGAAGCAAGGTCTGGGCACAGCACTCCGGCTGCAGGAGGGCGGCCAACCCGGCCACCAGGCTCTCGGCGCAATCCCTCAGGCCCGGCACCCGGTGCTCCGGTCCGTGCCAGGCGGCTGTGATCTGGGCCAGAAGTGATACCGCCTCTCTGCGCTCGATGGCGCCTCGCTCGCCGGCCGATTCCACTTGGAGAATGTCCCGCACGATCTCGATTCCACCGCAGCTGCCCAGCTGATTGATGGCCTGGGGGGCGCAGCACAAGGTGGCCAGAGCCCGGAGAGCCAGGGCCCTGACAGAGCTCTGCTTGTGGTCCAGGACGACCACCAAGAGGGTTCGCACTGCCTCGTTCTGGACAAAGGCGTCGGATAGGGAGGCGAAGCCATCGTAGTCGATGTTCATCAGGGTGGCCACCATGTTGATGTTGGCCCTGAGCAAGAGATCGCAGCGACTCTGCTCGATGCTGACCACCAGAACGCGAACCAGTCGCTCGAAGATCAGGCGCAACGTGATCAGAGTGTGCCGCTTCAGCAGCTGCACGTCGTCCAGCAGGGACTCCAGGTTGATGTAGTGCTGCCGCTCCAGGGAGTACCTCGTGTCCTTGCTCACAGTCCGGATCTGTTCCAGGTGCTGCTCGTAGCGCCTCCTCTCGATCTTGGCATCGTTGAAGAATATCGCCCGCCGCTCCAGCGTGCAGGTGAAGTCGTCCAGGTGCGAGAGCAGCTGGGTGGCTCCGGAGAGGGCCTCCGGCAGGGAGCTGGCCTGCAGTCCGCTGAGCACCCGCTCGCTGCGCTCAAAGTGCACCTGGAGCGCCAGAGCCTGCTGCTGCAGCTGCCGGACCAGCTTGCAGACCGCACTGGTGGTGATGGTGAAGTTCTTGTACGCCTCCTGGGCAATGGACTTGTGCTGCAGGGTGCACATCACCTCCGGCTCCCCCGCCCAGCGCTGCTCCTGCATCCAGCTGGCCACGGGCTCCGGCTGTTTCCTCGTCTTCTTCGCAATCCTCGAACGATTCTTGGGCGTACTCGTGCTGGCAGTGAATCTCAGGGCGCTGACTCTCAGGGGAGAGGGCTGGGGCTGCAGGGTCTCGTCCTGCTCGGTGGAGCCAAAGGTCACGGTCTCGTTGTTGTAAGGCGGCGGGGCCTCGCCCAAGTAAACGGTCTCGTTATTGTAGGGCGGCGGTGGAGCATAAACCTCCTCCTCCTCGCTGGCCGAACCCTCTTCCGGTTCCGGTTTGGCTTTGCGCATAACTCGCCGACGGCGTCTAACCGCCGGACGTGGCGGTGAACCCTCCTCCGCCATCACAAGCTCCGCCTCGTCGTCCAGCTTCAAGCTATCCAGCTGCTCGAAAAGCCGACTGCGGCTAGCCGCCAAATCCGCATCCACAGCATCCTCCTCCTCCTCCTCCTCGCCGGACTTCGCCTTGGGCGTCTTCTGGCCGCTGGTGAACGAAATGCGCCGGGAAACACTGATCAGCGGCGAGTAGAATGAGGAGTTGCCCACGCGGCGCACCACAGTTGGGGGCGTGGCCACCGAACGCACCGAGGTGGGCGTGGCCGTGGGCGTTTGCTTGTCGTCTGTCTGCGGCGATTGCGGAGACTGTGATTGCTGCCGATGCTGCAGCTGGTGTGATTCCTCATTGTCCGAGAATCCAGAATCCTACGGGGATCAAGGTAAGAAAAAAGGTGTCCATTAGCATATGGAGAAATATTTATTTGGAGAAATTTAATCCGGAATAACATTGATAGAAGTCTGATACATTAAGCAGACATAGCCTGTTTAAGCCGTTACTAATCGGAGCTATCTTCAAGTTAAATTAGACCAACGCCTCTGGGGCACCATCAAATGGACTGCAACAGTATGCTCACCTGACTGCGCAGACTGCCGGGACTATCGTGCTTGTGCCAGGAGAGCTTGGAGCTATTCTGCTCGTCCTCCACCTCCTGGATGCAGGAGAGATTGCCCAACGGGCCGAGGGAGGTGGGCTGCCTCTGCCTCTCTCCGGCCGAGTGGCTGCCATTGAAGCTCGAGTAGACCCCGCCGCTGGTCAGGGAGGACTGGTCCGAGCCCCACCATACCTTGCTGTAGCTGCGCTGGAAGGACATGCCTGAAATGGAGAGAAACGAGGAGGAAATCAGTAGTGTCCATCATTTAAATAAATTGGACTCATTCGTTTAACAGGCTTAAATTCATTAAATTTAATGCAATTGCCGCCTGGCTGGACTGGATTCATTGCCAATACACACCCGGGTTATTTCGGGGTCATTCCTCCCGGATGGAGTGGAGGCGCCCAGAGACAGCCCTGGGAGCACACACATGCCTGAACACTGGCGTAATATCCGTTACAAAAAAATTAAATTTCCGCCCAACCGATACAAATCATTATTTTAATCAATGGAAATACTGTATTCCGAGCCCCGGACCCCGGCTCCTATTTTAAATTTCAGCTCGATTCGAGTGATTTAAGGACCTCGAAACTTGAAGGAGACCGGCGGACCGGAGGAGACTCGGGCCATCAAAATGACATTTGCCATATGGCTGGCCAGCCGTTCCACTGTATACATTACGGTGCAATAATTTCTAAATAATTGATGTGAATGCCCCAAATTGTGGGCATTTATGCAGATTTTACAGGCCAAATCTGTTGAGTTATCAGCATAAAGAAGGGGCGGTCACCTGGTCCATGTTGCTGGATGCTGGCACTGGTAGCTGGTTGCTGGAAATGCAAATGGTTTTCTCGGGGGGCTTGGTAATGGGACTGTGATTCGGATTGGGAATGGAGTGGTGTGGAACCGAATGGACAAAGCATTCAGTGTGCGGCATCGGGTCTCTATTATGCAAATGGAATAAACTAATTATGCTGCGAAACAATTTTCGTGTGACATCGCAAACCGAACTCGTGTTTTATTTTGTTTAATTTTGCGTGGTTTTTGCACTTTGCAGTTTACATATTTATTAAACTTTGTTTTCGCCATAATTACATAATATAGCCGTACATATGCACACTAGCATGTGTGTGATGTGTGTGTATTTGCGTAGCAAGGACTTGTTGGCAGCACCTCGGCGAGAGAGTGTGCAACTATTTGTGTTATGCATGAGTGGGGAAGTTTATTTTGCATGCCCAGTGAACTCTGACCCCGTCCAAGCCCCATCACTCACTCTCTTTGGCCCACAAATGGCATTTGGTCAACGGCTGTCCCTCCCCCACAGAGCAAATATTGACAAAGTGCTTGTTTCAAGTAAACAAAATAAAATAAATAAAGGACAAAATTTATTTTTTTCTCCTGCATTTTTTCCTATGGTCAACACGCACACATTAACAAGCCCACTCCGCCACACACGCATATTTATCGAATTCATTAAGCAATTAATTAAAATTATATTCAATTAGTATAAAATGCACGACAATAAAAACCAACAAATATTTGCTGCCCACCCACTGTTTAATGCAGAAAAAAACAATATTAAATGTTTCTAACGCATTTCGCAGTAATAACATCGTTTTTTTCGGTATTTTATATAATAACAAATTCTTACATAAGGATGTGAGTCGACTATTAAAATGCTCACTGATTTTATTTTAGAATATCTTTAGGATAAGATAACCTTTCTTTTAAGCCAACCTTAGACTGTGAGATATTTGTTCTTCCATAGTCAAATATGTTGAAGGTGTTTAAGATCTAGAGCAGTGGTGCCCACAGACCTGACTCGCAAGTAAGCGTTCAAATTGTAGTATTGTGGCTAATTTGATCCTTTTTTAGAGATCTATAATATCCTCTCATTAAAATTGATAAAGCTTTGGTCGTTTTATAACCTATATAAAATACCAGGTATTTTAGTTTTAAAAATCATAGATTCTCCATAGATTCTTACACAGCTCCCATTTCTCTTTAATATATCACCGAGACCCCTTCGAAAGCCCGAACTACAGGGTACACAAATTAAAATCACTGTCCCAGGGCCGTGGGCTAATTAATGGAGAGCTCTGTTAGCTCCATGCCCACATTACAATCCCGAGCCGGGCGAAATCCTTTTCTCTGGCACAATAAATATTGCACAATTGACGCCGGCTGGCTGGCCGGCTGGCGGGATGGCCGAAAGAGGCTTAACAATGCTGCAAGGCGATAAAAATTAACGGTGCTTAATAGCAACATTGAAAATCATTAAGTGATTTATGGTCAGCCGCAGACAGAGCCCAATAAGTGTCAGCGCCCGGAAACCCCCGAAGGACACTCGATGCAACGCGTAAAATGTATATCGTATATTTATTTATCGTTTCGTTTATTTACATGAGCATCTTAGAATACGTAAACGCACTTTATAATACAGCAACATACACATATTTAGAGACAATAACCGAGTTTCTCCTCGTCTTTTTTCACCGACCATCTCAATTTCGTCTAAATAGTTCGATTCCCGTTCACAATGATTTCGAAAATTAAAGCAAACTTCAGTTAAGGCCACACACATACGAGAACAGAAAGAACAACCAAAAAACGTGAAGCCAAATAATATTTATAAATTTTCCTAGGCGGGGGGAAGCCCCCAGGCTGTATGTGTGTGTTGGGGGGCGGCGGCTGAGGGGCGTGGCTGGTTGGCAGTCAATTAGCACAGGCGCCACATAAATTTTAATATCGAATACGTATTCGTTTTTGGTTTTTGTGTTTAATCAAGATAAACGAGCTCGTTTTCAGTATTTTTTCGTGATGGGAGAGTGGCGCTTACACCTTGCAAGCCCACACACCCGAGGGCTATACATATATGCATCCCCCCCTGGCGGACCGTGTCCCAGTCCCGCTCCCCATCTCAACGCGGCAGGTCGTTGAGCACGAGCGTGGACGTGTAGCTGGGCGCCTGGATGTGAGCCGTCTTTGTGGTCGTCAGCGTGGTGGTCGTCAACGTGACCTTGCCGTTGACATCTGCATGTACCTGCTCTGCCTCGCCTTCCGGCGCGGGGAGGATCTGCTCCACATAGCCCGTCGTCACCTGGACACTGTGGTGGGCGCGATTCAGCGGCGACCGGGAGCCACTCAATCCCGTTCCCGTCGACTCATCGTCGCTGAAATCGCTGGTCCGAACGGAGCTGTCGTAGGAGTACTGGGTGTGATAGGTACTGCTGGGCTCCCCACTGCCGCCCGTCGCGGTGCTACTACCGGGCGGGGCTCCTTCCACCTCGCCCTGGTTGTTGTTCGACTGGCTGCTATTGCCGTTCTGTCTTTGCTGACGCTGCAGCGTTGTGGTGGACGCGGCGGTGATGTCTTCCTCGGAGATGTCGTCGAAGGCCGGCGGCGGCGTCGACATGCCGGAGAGCATGTTCAGGACCATTTGCCGTCCGGCGGTCGGGGTGCTCAGCGGGGGAAGGCGCGAGGCGGGCGAACGCACCAGCTGCGTGGCTGAGGTCTTGCGCTTGGAGGGGGAATGTTTCAGTGGAAATGTGGGCGTCTTCTTGAACACCTGCTTGGCCATGGCGTCTTGGAAGCGCTTAGCGTAGAAGGAGGGCCGGCACACGGACACCGTGTCTCCGTTGTACAGGATGCTCTTGAAGGTGTGCTCCAGCTTCTTCTCCAAGCGGTATGACTGCAGGATGTCGATAATGCCAATGTAGAGGATCAACCTTTCGTCATTTTCCGATCGAGCGGGTATACCGCCAGAGGGCACATCCTCGTCCTCCTCCAGAGGCACATCCATGTCGGCTGTAATCGATTCCAGAGCTGTGGAATGAGCCACTAAACGCTGACGATTCATACTGCGAGTGCGATTGAGGGCTGCTCCTCCAGTGGCGGCAGAAGTGCCCGGGATGGAGGCGTACGAGGGCACCGATTGGAGTTGATTCTGATCCGCCTCCGGGGCGTCGTCATCGGGGTTCAGGGATGCAGGGCCCTGGGCGGCGCTCTCCTTGCGCTGCAGCTTGGCCCGAGCGTTCAGGATCCGCTCCTCCCTCTTCTCCTTGGCGGCCAGGTCCAGATTGTGGATGCCCACCAGCAAAGAGTAGTCCATGATCTGAAAGCTCTCCAGCACCATGCAGTCCCGCTGTATGGTGCGCATCAGCGCATTGTACTTGTCTGTCTCCAGGAAAATGCCGTTCGGATGGTGCTCGGCAAAGTCGAGGTCCTTGAACGTGGGACTCGCCTTCTGGCGCTCCGCCTTGGAGGCTTTGCGGCGGAAGGACGACCCCTTCAGGTCGTACTTGCAATGCATCTTGATGTCCGAGGGCAGCAGGTTGTTCATGGCCACCAGTCGCACGTTCTTCGAGTTGTAATGGAAGCAGTAAAGGCCAAAGAACTTGGGCAGCAGGGTCCGGGGATTCTGCGAGAGGTTCATGTAGTAGCCGGGCAGCAGCTTCTGCAGGAACTCGCACTCCTTCTTCTGCACCGTCTTGATGATGAACTCGTCGTCGTCCGTCAGGTAAAATATCGAGCCGGAAGCCCCCGGATTGGAGAGCTCTACCAGGGGCGAGGCACACATGGACATGAGGAAGTCGTCGGGTGCGATGCCAAACAGATCCCGGAAGTAGCGAAAGGCGATGGGCGCGTAGACCTTGAACCGGAAGTCGCTGTAGTGGTGAGCCGGTGTGATGGAGGAGCCATCTGGGGGAAACGATATGGTCTCCATCTCCCAGAAGTCGTTCATCAGCAGATCCCTCTTCGGCTTGCTGGCCAGACTGCCCACCGTGTGCTGGATGCCCAGCTGTATGGAGCCCATGATCTGCTTGGACTGGATCTTCTTGTAGGTCACCTCGCCACCCTCGGCCACCCGCCGGTGGCCGATCTTCTTCTCGTGCTTGCCCCCGGTGGTCGAGGGGTTTCGCGAGACACTGGCATCCAGCGTGGAGCTGGCACTCCGGAGCTTCGAGGCCGGTGTCTGGTTGGCGGCGATACTGTTCAGCTCGTGCTGCAGTAGTGCCGTGGTCTCCTGGCCGCCGTGGGCCATGGCGGCGTCCCTGAAGAGCTGGCGGGATGTGCCCGGCTGCAGGTTTATCGGAGGCGGCGTTCTGGGCGTCCGGGGCGTGCCCTCCAGGTCCTGAATGGAGTTGCCAGTCGGGGACTGGTTCGGGGGTTCAATGATCTTTACGGGCGTCAGCAGGCTCTTCCGCTGCAGCTGGTTCTCCTCAGCCACCGGCGCTTCCTGGGGCTTTGTGTCATCCTGCTGCTCCTCCTTGCCCACCGGCTGCAGCTCCAGTTCGACGCGGGTGTCCATTCCAGCGCCGATTGCTGTTCTCTGCGGAGGAGAAAACCACTTATTGCAGTGCCGCTCAAACTGTACAAAAGGCAACAACAGGCAACGCTTTCAATGGCAGCTCGAGTAATGCGAAATGACGAGTGTTTTTGTGTTTTATTTTTGTTTTTTCAATGGATGATGAGTCAGTGTGAGGTGGGCTTGAGCCAATGGACGAATGATTAAGCATTGGAGCAGCAGTTGGCACGTTCCGCCTTCTCTACTCGACACTTTCGAGCTTTCGAGCAGCTGCCGCCCACCACCAGCAACAATTGTGTGGCTTATCTTTTGTTTACGCAATGAAGAGCAGCTACAACAACAACAGCAGCAGCAGCAGCACCAAGGCAAACACTAAGCTTTTATCGAGAAAAGTAATTAGCACACAGTGGCTGCCAAACTGCCGACTGACTCACAAACTGCTCACAAGTGCATGCAAATAGTGGGGAGAATGGGGGGGAAACCGGGGGAAATCTCATGAAATCACTCATTACGAATTTCCGAAATGCAGGTAACAAAAACAGACGAACCATAATTTCGATTGTTTGCATATGGGAATCCTAAATAACCGACAGACACGTCCGAATGCATAAACAAACGTACAGCCATACACTCAGAGAAATAAATAGCACAACTTAATACCCGCCAAGACATGCCACTTATCGGCATACAACATAAAGACTTTGAAGGGATAAAACAAACTGAATAATAAACATAATACGGAAATGGTATTTTGCCATAGAAATTATTGATTAGAAATCTGCGTTTTTTGAGATGGATATATAAATTGTATTATATCTTTAAATTTAACTCAATTCGCAATTAAAAAAGTTTTTGAAAAGAAAGAATAAAATAAATATATCTACATGTTTCCTCGTAAAACAAACTTTCAAGTTCATATTCATATCATGCTCGACTGTAAACCCTTTTCACATTTTGCTTTCCAAAAAACTCAAAACTTTTCTCTCTCTGCATCAACGAATGGCAAACGTTTGCTGAAAACGCAAACAATTAAGGCCGAAATCCTCAATATTATTATAGGAAAGTCATTATTTTTCCGTCTGTGTATTGCGGTATTATTTCGAAAAATGGAAAATGAAACCAAAACATGGTCATGGGCGTAGAACCAGAGCGGAAGGGGGGTTGTACGGGGGACGGAGGCCATTCAGCTGGCTCGTGTGTGTTTATTTTCGTAGATTGTCGCTCGTCGGATATAGCGGCGACATCTCCTCTATATCTTTTCCCTCCTCGTGTCTTTTTTAATATTTGTCGCACGCATGACAGGCCAAATAATAATAAAAAATAATAAAAAAGAAAAGCGAAAACAACAACAGCTAGAATAGCTTTCGCAGCGGAAAGTTTTTCCCGAATTTATTCAATGAATGAATATGAAATATGGGCGTCCTTTGGCAGATAAGCCATATAAACACTATGTATCTTTGATTAGTAATAGGCTGGCACTTAACAGGCGCTGCTAATGGGTCTGTTAACCTTCCAAGAGCTGTTAGTTGGCTGCTGTTGTTGGTGTTGCTATATCCAATGTTGCGGTGTTTGCCTTGGGCATTTTTTTACGATGAGCTGTCCATCAAAGCGTTTTGCCTCTAATTAATTAGCGTACTTACACAGAAACACTCGAGATTTTTATTTTTCGCTCCCAAAGGTCAACTATCCAGCAACAAGTACATGTGCACGCTCTCTCGCTGTCTCTCTCTTTGTGTATCTGCTGCTGATCGCGGCGTTTACCTCTCCCGCTCTTCCTCTTACGTAGTTTTAGTTGCTGTTCTTCTCTCTTCCCTTTCTTCGCCTTTCCTTTGCTTTCCAGTTTCCAGTTTGAAGTTCGGTTTATAAATTGCTTTCATAATTTACAACAAACTCAACGAATTCTCTTTTGTGTCGGTGTGTGTGTTTGCGAAGTCCAGTGTGACCAGATCAGTTATAAATTAATGACATCATTTTCGTTCAAAAAAATTCATTCGCAAAATTTAAAATGGACCGATCGCTGGAACAATTTAAATATACAGGGAATTCTACTTAAAAACGGGACCATTTTCCGCGCGAAGAATGGGAATTATAACCCGTTTCTTTGTTGTTGTTGATTTCCACTGAGTTTAGCAAAATGTTTCTAGGCGGTCAGAGTGACCGAATCTATTGTTTTATTTTTAGTTGCGATCAGTGTGACTGTTTCACTTTGGAAGCATTAGGTAGAGAAAATCCAAAAATGCAACCGTGAAAAAGGTGGATAACATGGCTGAAAAGATGGTATAACGAATTTGATCTCACGTAATCTTACAGTATTTAACATTTTAAAGTAAGAAGTTATAAATAAAACCTCCAAAGGTATATCCAAGGCTTGCGACTGGGCTTTTGTTCGAAAAATTAGCAGCCATTAGTCATTTAGCCGTATAGGGTGACTATAAATATACAACTATAAATACACAAAGGCTAAAAATATGTATTTATTTTATTTTTTGGCTTCTTAAAGAGAAAATATATTTGACTTTCTATATTTTAAACACGAGATCTTGTAGAAAATATGGGGTTTTAGTCTATGCTAACAAATGTTGTGATCATCTAGCGAGCCAACAGGTGGTGCTATTGTCAATTTCTGAAAGTAAGCCGCGCATGTGGCGCCACTTGGTAACTAGTGTAGAGTTTATGTAAAACTTTAATACATTTTCGATACATATTTAATTAATGAAATTTAAGCTGTTTTTAGTAAATATTTATATTTATAATTTTATTTTTATATTTTTATTTAATTGTTTTTAATATTTTGTATATGTTTTGGTTTAACTTTTGTTTGTGTATTTATTTAAAGGAAACAAAAATGTCTTTTTCCTTTGACCTTTAGCACCTCGTTCCTATTTGTCTTCACAAATTATTTGGCTTTCTCGTCCAAAATAATAATTTTCTACCCCGCAAACAATGAGTTTCGTGAAAGAGAAAAAATTGCCCGACAATTGTCGTTCTATTTGTGGATGAAAAATGTCTGGATTTCTAGACGAAATTTTAATTTAATTTTCTCCCACAGGAAACCGACTGACCGGCGAGAATCTAATTAGGAACACCTACAAAGGCGACTTCCCGGCCGGCGGCGTAATTCTAATTGGATTAGTAACCGAAGCCGGAGAAGGAACATTTTCAGGACCTTGCCCCTGCCGCTGCCCTTGACCCAGCGACTTTTCTTCATTGGATTTTTTGCGGGCTGTCTCATTACCACTTCTCCGCCCCCTTTTCCGCTGTAAATTGATTGAAAAACCCCCCCTTAATCGATATTTATGGCCAGCCATGAGTAATTTTAATAGACGTCTCCCTGCCCCTGCCGCTCATTAGTAGGCAAGGCGAAATGTAAAAAATGTTTAGCTAACAATCCGGTTCGGAGCGGAGAGGAGAAATACTAATGGCTGAGACGAGATGAGTAGATGAGTAGGTACGCCTCATTACAAATGCCCAAGAGCAGCCAGCAACAAAGGCAGCCACAAATTGCACTTAATTGGGTGTGTTAAATAGTGTAAAAATTGATGTAAATTTAATTTGGCGAAGGATCGATTCAAGTTCTAGCTTGGCGCTAAATTAGGCAAAAGAGAGACTGTCCAAAATATGCAAATGGCGAATAGAGATGTCAGCAAACGAGTTTCGGGCCAAATAGAATTCTAAAAGGTAAATGCGACAATCTGCCAATTAATTTGCGAATTAAAAAAGAGCGGCAGCGCATAATTTATGCAGTTCGAAGGCACAACAAAAGCGACATACGACAACGGAACTCTTTGCCATATCGCGCTGAAGACCCAACAAAAGCTGAGATAATGCTTCGTTATCAAAAGCATTTCATAATAAAAACAACAGAAAATAAAAGAGAAAGAAGAAAGACAGCGAGGGAAGCGAATTGAATAATAAATTTATGTTCTGTTCAGCTTAAATAGTGGCCAACCATGTTGGCGCGTTAAAAATATTCATATATTGGAAATGGCATCGTAAAAATTGCACAGAGAACGAACAGAAATTACACTGAAAATGTTAATCATCATAATTAAGGGAACGTTCTCTTTGTTTTGGTCGAAATGAAGGCAAAGTTTGTCAATTTTTTGTGGGATAATGAATAGGCGTACGAACTTCGGGTTTTGCTTTTTGAATTCGTTTATTATTCAAGATTTTTTAAAA
>JAEIIF010024646.1:0-11917 GCA_018874455.1 Drosophila trapezifrons | reverse complement strand
CAATGAGAGATTAATACTCTTATGGAAAGTGCGTATAGTCATCTTGCTCGCACTTACGTAGAATCCTATGGTTGCTGTCAAGCCTCTAATTAAAAGTCTAATTAATGTAAACTTGTGCCCTGTGTCATAAGGCCATAATGGTAATATAATTAGTAATTTCCTATTTTTGTAGAAAATTAATCTTGTGTCCCATCTCGCGAGCTTTGCTTTTTTTTTTGCTTGCACACTCTTTTAACAAAAAGTTTTAACATTAAATTAGTTTAAATTAAAAAGCACATATAAATATACCTTTTCGTAGACAATACGCTGATCCACGGGTATGGTCTGCATGGTATTGGGATTATACGGCTCTCCGAAGAGCAAGAAACGCACTGCTATTCCCGGCTGGTGGCAACCGGCGCAATTCTTCTGCGTCAGATTGTTTTGCTCCCACTCGGAGAACACATGGCACTTGGGCCAGGTCTCAATGGAGGAGATGGTGCTCCTTGTCCATGGAGTGATGGCCAAAAGCTTACGCTTACAGTTTTCCATGATGGTATCAACCACGCGCACGCTGCCCAAAAAGTAGTCGTCTAGAGGGAAGGTAAAATGGGCTCATATTATTCAGAATAATCAAATAAGAATCCGAATCTCACCCTTTTCCCGCGTTATTTCCGAAAAGAAGCTGGGATCGAGCGCCTGAGAGATCATGGTCTGTATGTAGATCTCAAAGTTGTCCCGGTAAGAGAGATAGTCTTCCATGATCTTCTCAATGAACTGCTCGGTGTCATCGGCGAGCAACTCCGATCGCATGAACTCCACAATGGTTTCGGTGTGGGAATGTAGCTGCATGCGCACCGGTGCTTTGAGGTAGAGTTTTTTCGTTTCGAGATTCCATGAGGCGTACTGATGTGGGATTAGGGTTAAGATTTACTTTAAAAACATAGAAATTATTGGCTGGATTGAACTAACCTTTGACATGTTACGATAAAAGGTTTTTCCGTTCTGACGGAAGGGCTCATACTTTTGCAAAATGCACTTGGAGTCCACCTGCCAAATGGTGGGCCAATCGTTCACCAAGTCCGATCGTAAGACTATAAAGTCGCCCGTCTATATAAGGAAGTCATGAGTATTTTAGTTCTAAGCTCGAATAGTTGGATAGATTAATTTTCTTTAAAATATTGATGGCATATTGCATTCTTCTTGAAGGGCGATATAATTATGCCTTTCATGTAACTGAAAACCTTACTTTAAAGTTCTCCGTGGTGGCCGCTGTGCCCGAGGAGGCACTGGCATAGCCCACATCCGTCACTCCCGAAAGATTCTGCTGTGGATTGTAGCCAGAGTCGCTGCTGCCAGTGGCCAATTGTTGCACCTGTTGCTGCTGCTGATGTTGTTGCTGCTGCTGCTGGTTCACCTGCATTTGCTGCAATTGATGGTGTTGTTGCTGCTGCTGTTGTTGTTGTTGTTGTTGTGGTGGTTGCTGATGTTGCAGCTGCTGCGAGGGGTGATCGTAGGTATTCTTGCGCGGTGTACCCTTTAAGCGGCGAGCAGCCAACTTGCGCTTCCCATAGCCCTTGCCGGCATCATCGCTCTGCGTGAGAGGTGAGGTGAGGTGAGGAGGGAGGGGAAGGAGACTCAACACTTACGTCTTCCTCCTGCGGAGTCCACACGGGATCCGTGTCCGAGTCGGTGAACTCATCGGGCTCGTTAACGATGCCAGTTTCACCGGCGACGGAAGTGGAATTCAACAGCATGGCCGCGTGCATGCTGCTCTGGCTCTTGGCCTTGCGGGAGCATTGCTCGCGTCGCGGCGGCACACTCAAAGGGTCTGTGGAGGAGCACAAAAGTGAGGTTAGCAACAACATTGAACAGGAGGCAGGCATGGGTAATTCCCCGGGGATCGGAACGAGGGGGCCAGCCACAACAACAACGACCACGAACAACAACGAACAACGACAACGACGACAACCTGCAACACCATTTAATCCCACGGCCAAAGGAGCAGGAGCACCAGCCAGCACCACCAGCACCTCGGATCGGATCGGAATTGGTTTCCGTCTTACTCAAGTACAAATAATAAAAATACACGGTTTATTTTGGGTTTTTGAAAATTAATAATATTTGTTCTCTCTTCTCTCTCGATTTTTCATCATCTCAAAAATACTTTTATACTTTTGTTCATGGGATTCTCCTTTTTGTTTTTAGTTTGTTATTTTTTGTATTTTTTTTGTTTGCTCTTTTAACAATTTAAAAGTTTGCGTTTTTCCTTTTTGTTTCATTTTGTTGTCATTATGGTTGTTTTTTGTTTTTTACATATACACACCGTCCAGGGGTCGTCTGAGTCGCTATAGTGTCTCTGTCGCTAGTGTCTGTCCGCTGTCTGTCCGTGTGGTGTGGGTGGTGGTGGTGGTGCTGCGTGGGTGGGTGGTGGTGGTGCCTGCTGCTGCTAGTGCTGCCATGGCCACAGCAGGTTTATAAAGTGATGAGGATTCGGCGCAGGTGCTGGCGTCGGCGTTGTCGCATTGGAATTCGTATTTGCATTCGCATTCGCACTGGCTGACGTGTTGTGATGGTGGTTGTTGTTGTTGTTGTTGTTGTAGTTGTTGCATGGCGTGGAAGTAGTAGCGATAGTAGTGGAGTGCTTATTGGAACTATGCTGTTGTTGGTCAAGTAACATACCTTGACCCGCTCCTCCGCCTCCGGCTGCCAGTTGGGCGCAATGCTGCTGCACAAAATGCTGTCCGCTCATCGCTTGCTGTTGCTGCGCCTGCTGCTGCTGCTGCTGGGCGTATGGCCGGAAGGAGGTGGGATCCCCAGGCTGTTGGATCACCGACGACGACGACGAAGAGGGCGACGACTCCGCTGCGGCGGCGGCAGCCACCATTTGGGCGTGTGGCCGCTTCTTGGGGAGTATCTGCGTTTGCGAGAGTATTTTGATGCGATGCCCATCATGGTCGCCCACGAGCCCAGTCAGTCCATCGACCGAAGCCTGGCCAGCTTCCACTGTTGCCTGATTGTTGGCCTGCGAGGTAGTGGGCTCGTCTGTCCCGCTACCAGATCCCTTAGTGCCTTTCCGCTTGTACGGAGCTCGCGGGTAATTTAACTTCCGGGAAGGCTTCACCACTGGCGGCGGATCATCGTCCCGTTCGCCCT
This sequence comes from Drosophila trapezifrons, assembly GCA_018874455.1. NCBI lineage: Eukaryota > Metazoa > Arthropoda > Insecta > Diptera > Drosophilidae > Drosophila > Drosophila trapezifrons. The sequence continues at coordinate 8,782 of JAEIIF010024646.1, read as the reverse complement.
GCAGAAACTTCAGATAGCTGTCCATGAACTGGGTCTTCTTCTCACCAATTTGCGTGCCCACGCTAACCGGCTTGGGTGCAGCAGGACTGTACGCTGAGGACGGGGCAGTGGAGGCACTAGCTCCCGCTGGAGCGGCGGAGGCGTGTCCATTGTTGGCGGCATGCGAATTGGTCGGACAGCTCGGCGGCTCCGGCGACGGTGTCTTGTTCGGATTTCGTATGCCGAAATTGGTGTTGTTGGTGGAGGAGTTTGTGCCGCGGCCGTTGCTGGCCACCGAGTTGGCGTAGCCCTGCTTTGGTGCCGCTGTGGCGTCAGCCAGAAAGTCCAGCTCCTCCTCAATGTTCGGCACGATGACTTTGTTGCTGGCCGCCGCTGCTGCCGCTGCCGCTGCGGCTGCCGTCGCCTCCTCCTCCTGCAGCTGAGCAGCCTCTGTCTTCTCCTGCCGTTGCTGCTGCGCCTGTTGCTGCTGCTGCTGCGTGTAGGCCTGCTGGTGTTGCTGCTGCTGCGTGTAGGCCGCCTGCTGTTGTTGCTGCTGCTGCTGTTGTTGTTGCTGCAGCGTCTGCTGCTGCTGTTGCTGCTGCTGCTGCATGCAGGCCGTGTACTGGGAGGCAATGGGCTGGGGAAAGGCTGGGTAATATTGCGCCAACTGGGTCAAATGAGACTGGGACTGCGATGATTGCAGGTGTGCCGGCTGCGGCAGGTGCTGTTGCTGCTGCGCCGCCGCCTGCTGCTGCTGGTGCTGTTGCTGCTGCTGGCTCTGCTGCGGATATGTGGGTATATTTATAGTGGCCGCCGGCGATACGGACGCAGCATTGTTCTCCGTCTTGAGCGGAGTATTCCACTTGCTGTTGAAGTCGTAGTACGTATTCTGCTGCTGCTGCTGCTGGTTGTGCTGCTGCTGCTGTTGTTGCTGCTGTTGCTGCTGCTGCAGCTGATGGTGCTGCGGCTCCTGTGGACTGCGAACGCTGCCATAGTCACTGCTGCTGGGTATAAGCGTTTTCTTCGGCTGGCGCTTGCGCGGCGTCTTCGCTGGCTTAGGCGGCGGCTTCACTTCCTCCTGCAAGGCAAGTAGCGAAAGAAAATGGCGATTAGAATACTCGGAACCAGCTCGGGCGATCGTCATCGGAATAAAGCACAGTATAGCTTGGACATTGGGACAAGAGGAACGGTTTTTGTAAACATATACACACTGGCTGCTGCTCCCGGAGCATTTCTCTGGGACTAACTCAACACGCTTGTGTTCGATGGGTGCTTGTGTGCTTTTTACCCTCTCACTGAACATGGGGATCATACCATTATTACAACATAACGTCACAGTTTCAAAGTGTGGCCAACAGGACTTTAATTAGAGAGTTAATTAGCAGTAATTGAAGCAGTAAGTAATTAGTTTTTTTGTTAGATTAAACATATAATAATTCCAATAAAGCATACAACACAACAAAAGGCCGAAAAGGATAAGTTTTCACCAAATAATACCAAAAAGAGTTACGGATAACATAAACTACATAGAATAGAGGCTCTGCGCACAGCCAAATCGGGGATTTAAAATCAATTCCAGCATTATATCTTCTACAACCTTTTTTAAATTTAGTTAAAGTCGTATTACAACGTTAATTCATGTTCTGAATTAGTGACAGGCCTGGTAGAGAGCTCAGCCAGTGGCTTGCACTCACATTAATTAAATGAAAAACGTTCTAAATAAATACAAAAACCGATTTGCCTTTATTAATTATAGTTAACTTGATCCCTATTGCTTAAAAATTTACTTAAAGACTTTTAATAAAGGTCCTTAGACTGGGTTCGTGATAAAATAATACGTTTCTATGGCTTGGCAGAGGAGTTAAGCAGGTTTTAGAAATGCAAAACAATAAGTCAACGCAAAGAATTAAATAGGAAACATAAAACATAAAAATTAAACAAATAGGAACGGAAATAAAACAAAATGAGATACAAACCTTTGGCACTACTTGAATCTGTGACGCTAAGTTGCCCGACGCCGCCGGCGACATGATCATGTTGGCCACCACGTGCTGCCGCCGCCCGGCTGACTGGGATTGGCTTTGGTCCTGCTGCAGCTGCTGCAGATGCTCCCCAGCATCAACCTGCACGCTCGCAGGATAGAAGGTCTGCTTGATCTCCAGACCGGGCGGCAGGTTGAACACCAGATTCTCGCCTCCGGCGTCCACTGTGGATGCCGTCTCGCTGGCGTAGTCGAGATGGCGCTGCTCCTGCTTCACCACCTGCAACTGCAGCACGTTCTTGATGTCCTCCTGCCCCGCTCCTCCTCCTCCACCTCCGCCCTCTTCCAGTTTTGTCCAGCATATGTTCTGCTGCTGCTGCTGTTGCTGTTGTTGCAGGGTGCTTTGTATCACAGATGAGTAGGCCACAGTGGTGGGCGTCGGGGCAGCAGCAGCAGCAGACGAGCCAGCGCCTGCCTCTGAGCGCCTCTGCACCGGGGACGCAGTCTTATAGACAATCACCTGGGCCTGGGGTGTACCGACCACGTCCACGGCATGTAAATTCGTGATGGGCGATCCGTCAGCGGAGCTCAGTGCCGGACTGGCATACTGCGCCGGATAGGATCCGGCCGGAACTGGCACTGCCAATGGCACTGGACTACCGCCGGCACTCTGATGCTCGATGATTGTCGCATGAAATGGCTGGCCATCCTTGCGCGTCACCTTGAGCTTCCGGCCATCGATCGTGTAATATGTGTCCGTGTCCGACTCTGTCTCAGCGATCTCCTGCTGCAGCTGCTGCTGCTGGAGCTGCTGGTGTTGCTGCTGCTGCTGTTGTTGCAATTGGATCAGGTAAATCGAGTCGTTGTAGGCTTTTAATTGCTTTTCCTGCTTAATCTGCTACACAGCGCCACCATACATGGATTGAATCGGAATCGGAAAGTGTTTGGTTTGGGTTTGGTTCGACAAGAGAGGCTAAGACTTAGTCCTAAGCTTAAATGGTTTGATTTGGGTTGATTTCTGAGGGGTTTGGGGGGTGGTGTTAGTATGCGATAGATGCGATAGACACTAATGAGGTGTAGGTGCTTCCCCAGAAGCCGCTTTACTGATTCATCGAAGGGAAGAGTCGAACGGAAGACTAGGCTACTACTGCAACTTCTACTCACCACTTTGTCGGCCACCAGATTGAGCTGCTGTTGCTGTGCCTGCTGCTGCTGCTGTTGCGCCTGCTGCTGCTGCTGTTGCGCCTGCTGCTGTTGCTGCTGTGCCTGCTGCTGCTGCATAGCCAGAAAAGTGTTCGATATCATGTTCGGCGTATTCCAGGTCAGCGATGTCGACGTTAGCGCCACCGTCGTGGGCGAAGGCGAAGCGCCGCTCGAGGAGGAGTTCTCCCCGTAATAATTGGAGGCCACATTGTTGACCACAGCGGCAGCGGCTGCCGATACCGCCGCCTGATTCTGGAACGAGCTGAGCTGCTTGTCAAGGGAGCTCGGCAGCTGCAGCTGGCGGTGCGGCGTACTAACCGCCGACGAGGCGTAATGGGCGGGCTTCGGCTGAACGCTGGCCGCCGCTGCATGATGATAGATCTGCTGGAATACTGGATTATAGCTGCCGATCGGCGATGGAGGCACAAAGCTACCGCCACTGGCGGCCGCCGCATTAAAGCTGGCGATACTGGCGGCGGTTATGGTGGCCAAATGCGGATGCTGGAAGTCCTCGGCAGTTCCGCCGGAGCTGCCGGCGCTGGGGGGCACGATGCGGTTGTAGGCGTATGACCAGGGGCTCGAGTTGGGATCCATTGTGTATATTGGATACTTCTACTGCTGCGGCTCTGGCTGGTAACTGAAAGGAAATATGATTATTAGTTGAGTCTTTATTGGTTGTAAAACAATTAAACTAAATATTTCCTATCTTTTATATGTTCGTGTTTTAAAGAAGAGATTAACCTATTAGTTTTAGGGATAATATGTTTCTATAAAAGGAAAATATCGTTTTATTTACTTAAATATGTTTAATCAATTATTTTTATATCAGACTCCCGACTAACTTTTATTGTTCTATTTGTTCCGTTTTCTTACTTTTGATTTACTAAAAATATATAATTTATAAACAATATAATACCAATCAATATTATTATTGTTTTTAAATTAACAAATGTTTGATTTTTACGTTAAAGTCCTCGACTAGTAAAATATAAATTTATTTCAAGCCAAATTCGCAGGGAATTCTCTTCTCTTTCTTTCATTTTTTTCGCACTCATTGTTTCCCCCTACTTTTTTTTTTTTTTGTATCCCTTTTGGCCACGATGCGCTTGGTTCCCCCTTCGAAATTTTTGGCGTCTGTATTTTGTGCCTTGGCGCTCCGGCTGGAAATTGACCCGCCTCTAGCCCAACTCCGGCGTCAACGGGTTAATTGCGTTATTGCACCACGGCACAGAGGACGTTACTTTGTCGGGGGCAGCACTTGGGCACGGAATTATGCCCGTTTTCGTAATGTTTTTCTGGCTAGGGACATTTTTTCCGTATTTTCCGCCTGTACATATACATATGTATCCATACACACAAACTGTCGTACACACTCGCGCGCACACACGGGTGTACATGCGTGCGTGTTGGGAAGATAGTCACTAACTTTTAGTTGTTACAGATTCGGAACTGCTGTCGGGCTGCTTGGGTCCAGCATTCTCTTCACATCGGATTGCACACACGCTCCAATGCACGAGCGGATTTTATGTTTAATTTCGAGCGCTTCGTTTTTTTTAGTTTCGGTGCATAACTTTTTTGTGGATGAAACAATCTCCAAAATGGCCGCTCTGCTGCCAGTGAAAAACGAACCACTGGCTCAGGTGAATAATGCCAACGGGAACTGGTTCGTTGGTTTGCGCTGCGAGTGTTTATTGTTTGTATTGCCGTCGCTGTGACTTCGTTTGTGTTTAAAAATTATAGTTGTCCTTGTGTTTCCCGTTACCCATGTGAGTGAAGCGGGGGTTTTTTTATAATATTAAACGAACAATTTGGCGGTTGACAAGTGAATAAAAACACATTTCACGTGTTCTGCGCCATTTTCGCAAGTGTTGTACAATACCGCATTTATCGCGAATATAGTCAATTTAGGTATTTTATTCCGTAAAATAGTTAACTCAATTAAAGTTAGTTCGCTTTAGTTAAGGCACATTTAATTTAATAAAAATAAATTAATCGCTGCTCTGATCTGCGCGGTGCTGGTAGCTCTTCAATCGCGTTTTAACCAACACTGTGCAGTGGAACTAGTTATTTAAGCATCCCAATGGTCAATTTGGTGCAGTATTTTACAAGATTTCTTGGTAAATTCTCATTAAGAATTAAATATATAAAATAATAGAGTATAGTATTATATATTGTACAGGCCAGCATTATTATTTAAATTTTAAATTATACAGAATATGGAAATCCTAATCAAGCATTATCTAACATTTATGCAACGTATTCTAACACCTAATGGCAAATTTCCACAAACTTTTCTGATTTGTTTTATTGAATAATTTACACAACTTGTAATTAGGCATTAAGATATTAATAGAAACAATTTTTAATTAAGAGGTGAAATGCAGTTGTGTTTTCGATTTGTCAATTGTAATGCTCCAATGCAACTTAGGCGTGGCGTTAAGTATAAAAAAAAATATTTGTCTAACACAATGTAGGTTTTGTACGTTATACATTATTATTTAAAATTCAATAGCTATAGTTGATGTTTATTTAACAACGCAAATCCATTGATTCTCCGATATACGATGTTTTCGCGAGTTATCCAACACTGTGTAACCGGATCTAGTTCGATAACCTGCTGTTTTATTGTTGGTTCACGTACTAATGACAGTCATTTTACGTATTCATTGCTAAAAGAAAACTGAAAAAATACATTTTAGCGAGTTCGAGTTTCCGGTTAGTCATCCGCCCAAACCGATCTTCATTTAGAGCTAACCAAATCAAACGAGAGGTGCGTATTGGCCAGGAGCCCGCAACGGAGAGCAAACAGCTTGCAACTGCTGCCCACTGCCCTGCGTACGTGTAAATTGGAGTGAGACGCCCACTAAATTGCTATCACAACACATCTTGCAGAGCACATCGACATGGACTTCGGGGATGATTTCGCTGCCAAGGAGGAGGTAGATCCCGCGGCCGAGTTCCTGGCGCGTGAACAGTCCGCCCTCGGGGATCTCGAGGCTGAGATAACGGGTGGATCCGCTCCAGCTGCCACCACAGACGATGGGGGCCTCGGTGAACTGCTGGGTGGTGGCACTAGCACAGGCGATGTTCTAGGTAGCGATCTATTGTCCGCCGGCGGCGCTGGCCTGGAATCATCCACAGGCAGCTTTGAGGTCATTGGCGGCGAGTCGAATGAGCCAGTGGGCATATCGGGACCACCTCCGTCGCGGGAAGAGCCGGAGAAGATACGTAAGTGGCGCGAGGAGCAGAAACAACGACTGGAGGAGAAGGATCTCGAGGAGGAGCGGAAAAAGGAGGAGCTGCGACAGCAGTCCAAGAAAGAGCTAGACGATTGGCTGCGCCAGATCGGCGAGTCCATATCAAAGACGAAGTTGTCGTCGCGCAACGCCGAAAAGCAGGCAGCCACGCTGGAGAACGGCAGCATCGAGCCGGGCACCGAATGGGAGCGCATAGCCAAGCTCTGTGACTTCAATCCCAAGGTGAACAAGGCGGGCAAGGACGTCTCCCGCATGCGCTCCATCTACCTGCACCTCAAGCAGAATCCCATACAGGTGCAGAAGAGCACCTAGACGGTCGGCGGATGGATCGCCTCTAGTTTTAATTACGTACTCGCCTAACCACACATTGAGTTGAATATGAAAATTATTATTGAAAGTATTCGCTGTATATTCCAATTTATGATACATAAAATATTATTATTGCTGCTGAAAAAATCCGCTGCGATCATCGTTTTGTCTAATATAATGCAATAAAGAACGTGCACACAGTTGTCCTGCTTTCCTTGACTATCAGAAAATACCCTTACCCATCACACAACAAAAACTGGACACTAAAAAGTTAGGAAAAAAGAACAAAATAAAATGAATAAAACTCTGAAAATAGAATACAAATTTGTATCTCTGATTTAAGACCTTTTTAATATCTGGGTTTCTTTCTAGATGGATTTTAAACAATAAATTTGATAGGAATTATAGTAAAAAGTGGTCATTAATAAGTTTATTTTCGAGTTGTATATATACCCGACTTCTTATCATTTTCAAAAGCATTCTTTGACATTTCTCCAGCTGAATACAACCGGTTTTATTCCATTTATTTCATTATAAGTCTTATCGGTAATAAAAACACGAACCAACACACTCGCAACTTTTTTTTTTTGAGTATAAATGGAATATAATCAATGGGGCTTGGAAAGAAAATAATACAAATAAAATCAACTCAATAAAACGTCTATAAATTCTACAAATTATTGAGATGTCTTACTTTATTTCTTTTATCTATTTTCCTATTTTAATCATAAGTACAAAACATTTACATTTATAAAAATTACTCATTTATATCAGACTGTATTGATTAATTTATAAATCCCCTCTAATTCCTTCAGAAAAAATGTCTGTAAATGAGCCGGAGAGCCAAAATGTGAAATCAAAGGCACCTGAGAGCCACAAGCGAAATAACTATCTGCATTGGGATGACTACTTCATGGCCACCTCACTGCTCTCGGCGAAGCGTAGCAAGGATCCCGTCACTCAAGTTGGGGCCTGCATCGTGGACTCACAGAATCGGATCGTGGCCATTGGCTACAATGGATTTCCCCGAAACTGCAGCGACGATGAGTTCCCGTGGTCGAAAGCCAAGAAGAAACGTCTCGATTATGATCCACTGGAGGACAAGAAGATGTATGTGGTGCACGCGGAGGCCAATGCTATTCTCAACAGCAACGGAGTCAGTTTGACTGGAACCCGTCTCTATACCACACTCTTTCCATGCAACGAATGCGCCAAACTCATTATACAGGTAATAATCGGAGAACCATGTCAGATTATTATGATTTATATAATAAAGTTTAACATTTAGTTAGAGAACGACGATTCTTTCCCACAATCTTACACATGGTTATCTAAATAGTTATGTTTTGTCTCTTATTTACTTTTATTCTTGCAGTCAGGCATAACCCAGATTCTTTATGTGTCCGATAAATATGCTGAGAAGCCCTCATATCGGGCTTCCAAGCGGATGCTGGATGCTGTGGGCGTGGAGTACAAAAAACATCACCCTCGGCAGAAAGAGATCATAATTAAATTCGACAACTTCCTGGAGGAAGATCCCAATGCATCGCTGGGTCTTAACGATCTCTAACTGTGATGTCTCAGCGGCGATAGAGTTTTTTGGATAGTTCGTTGACGAAACTTTTTATAAGTTCAATGTTGAATTTAGTTTATTTTGTAATTATGTGAATTAAAGATGTGATGATGACAATTAGACAAATTAATTAAAATGTGTTTACCGTTATGAGTTAAAGTTTTGATAAATGTTTTACCAAGAATATCTGAATACAATAAAAAAATTACCGCTTTACCTAAAATCATTAATAATTCTAGAAATATTTGTCTCATAGTGTATCTCCTCGAAGTACTTAGAAAAATACATATATAGTAAAATACAATATATTTCCGAATCTTTAGGTGAAGTTTTGATACCTGAACATTCACTCATTTGAACCATGTTCTTTTTATTGTTCTTCTTTTTATACCCGGTACTCCTAATTTAAAAAATTAATTTTCAAAGAAAACAAGTAAGAAAGCTACAGTCGAGTGTGCTCGACTGTGAGATACCCGGTAC
>JAEIIF010024610.1:0-26256 GCA_018874455.1 Drosophila trapezifrons | reverse complement strand
ACTTACGTAAAATCCTATGGTTGCTGTCAAGTCTCTAATGAAAACTCTAATTAATGAAAATTTGTGCCCTGTGTCATAAGGCCATAAGCAAATATATTCATAATCCTTAAAAGGCTGTTCTTGTCACGACAATGAGTACATTTTGTTTTTGTATTATAGAGCTTGTCAAAAATAGTTACTCATATAGTAATGTATACATACATTTTTAGAGTTTCCTAATCTTAGTTTCAAAATACAACAAAATACAGTGTTTAAATAATTTGTTTAGAAAAAGTACTATGTTTCTTAATACCAAAATAGTAGCTTACTAAAGTATAGAAAGTAAACATAATTAAATAATTTTCTTTTTACAAAATAAAAAAGTTTGGAAATATATTTTGAAACAGTTGTAAACATCTCTAAAAATTTTTCTTTCCGTGCCGTAGAGTGCCGCATAATGTCGCATAGCATACTTGCAGCATAGGGGCGTGTGCTGGCAACTGTTCGCTTGCGGTCTGCAGTGTTACTGTCTCAACAATTTGCATTAGGCATTTCATTTTAAATGTTTACCATCGTTTGCTCATAAACCCGAATGTAAAGGCCACTCAGGTGCGACCTAAATGTTGATTTACTGTCGAACTAGTTTGGGATTGAATTTAAATGATGTTTAAGTCCTGAAAGAGGAGTTGTTAGACTTGAAACGATTAGCTCATCCAAAATCATAATAATAAATAATTAAATGCACCAAAAGCACTTTTCTAAATTTTAAGTAACATAAATCTTCGAAATAACTCTTCAGAAACCAAAGGCACTTTCTTAGAGGTTTCCTTTATACGCAAATTTTTCCTTAGATAAATTCTTAGATAAAAGCAAATTGCGCCTTAATATAACCAATCCGTACACTAAACCCTTCTTACTTAAACCAGCTCTTCAATGATAAGCACTCACAACTCATAGAAAATGCCTATCCTGCAGCTCTGACCTCTCTATTTGTTGGCCTGTTTGTTTATATGGTCAATTGCATGGTCGTTGGATGCTGTGGCGGCGATTCTGGGCCAGAGGACAGCCATTCAACGTTCACTGGCAGTTGGCCAAATGACAAATGCGATAATTAAATTAAACTGCTGCCACAAGCAGCACAAACAAATCAAATGGCAATTCATCTTCGAGGACACCACATAATGGTGACCCCACAACTAGGACATATTTGTTGCCGGCTCGAGGCTCACAACATTGTTGTAAGCCAGGAGCTTCAAGCTTATTTACATTCATGGTCTGTTTTTGTCGGCTGTCGGCTTTCGGCTGAAAAGGCTAAAAATTATGCTGCGTTAAATTAATTTTTGTATCTGCAAAGCGAACAAGGACACTGCTGCAGCTGGAGATTATTGCCCTTGTTCCTTTTATTATTATTGTTAATATTGCCATTGATATCAATCAGTTGCAGCAGAGAGAGGCAGAGAGAGATTCCCTGAATGCATTTCACAAATAATTCTGTCATTTGCAGGCTATCAAGCAATTACAATTTTTATTTAATGGCCTGGCAATAAAATAAATATCAAGCAACTTATAAAACACTGGCATTCTAGAAGGCTAGAGATATAATAAACAGAGTGCTTATTTATTGTAAATGGAAATGGAAAAGCATTTAGCCATTAGGCAATTAATATTTTAATGGCATTCCAGCTTGATGGAACATTTTATCGGCATTCAAACAGAAATAATTGTGGCAAATATGCGCTACGCTTCGGTGCAATAAATTTTAGTTTTAATCCAATTACTAATCAAATCATTCGTTATGAATCTATAAAGAAGCACTCGACACTTTCGCGGCCGTGTGTGTGTGTGTGTAATGAATAGGCCAGCCTTTGGCTAATTAATTAACTAATTAAAGCTAATTTACATTTTATTAGTCGGCAATTATTTAATCAATTCATGAATAATTTAATGCACACAAATGAACAACCGACACAAAATGGCTTAGCAAATATAACGCATACGCTGCGTGGGCTTTTAACATCATTTTAAATTGAAATTTTAAGCAATGCAAACAGCGTTTTTTATTTTCTCTCTAATTAATACATAAATATGACCGAATTGATAGTTATATTATTATATTTGCGCCATACCCTCATGTACGATTCTAACGCAAAAGCACAGCGAACACCGCAAAGTGTCAAAGTGTGTGTGCCTGAGTGCATAATTTAAAACAATAAATGCAATTTGCTTTTATTAGTATTATTGGACACCGCAACTTAATTAAATTGCTACGCATACGCCCAGTGGTCGCCGCAGAAAAAGGGTTTTGCTTTAAATATTATTTTAGGAGCAAAACTCTGGGCGGTAAACGATAAAATAAATGCATTGACATTAAAACGAAAATACTTATGGTCCTAAAAAAATTTTTAAATTAGATTAAATACTATTTGTAGAGAATTTAACTAATCAACAATGTTTGAGGAACTGCTGTTGTAATCAGAAATATAAGTAAGGTAATTTAGTTAAGTTTCTATATTTTTCTGTACTGTTTCTTTAATTTCCTAAGCATTTTTATAGAACATTTTAGGAAAAATAAATAAAATCCTTCAAATAATACATCAAAAATCAACTAATCCTATCACGTGAGAAAATATTCAAAATACCTTTCCCAAATTAGATATTTACCATTTTTTTTTTTATCTCTATTTTAAATCTAAATGGCCACACACTTATTTTGCATAAACATATAAAAAACTTAATGGTTGTGGAGGCAGCGAAACCAGCAGCAGCATCTGCCTCGATTGGCGACTCGCGCAAAACGCTTTCAAAAAAATAAAAATACGAGGGCGGGGCTATGTCGGCAGATCTCTCGGATAGATATTCCCGTCTCCGTCGATCGCGTGTGCTGGCTGCTCCACTATCGCTATCACTTTCGCATGCGCGATCGCCGGAGCGTAGACAAAAGCGATCGCTTTCGTCGCCGATTGGTGGGCGGTGGCTGCCTTTTTATTTTATTTTATTTACCGGCAAGCAGAGAGCTTTTTTTCGGTGCGGCTGCCAGAGCTAAACACTTGGCAATTAGCAAGTCAACAGAAGTTGACAGCTTTTGCCTTTTGATGAAATATATGAACAATTTCGGGACAATTAACTTTGAGCGCCCAGAGAGTAATTAATGGGCGAAAGCCAACTGGCTGAAAAGAACACAATCCGGCAGCTTGTGTGAGTGGGCAGTCAAAGCTGGCTAGCAAAAAAGAAGTAAAAAAAAAAATAAGCATTTTAGACAAGCCAACAACACAATAAGCCAATTAAAAGTCAAGAGGGCGAAGTTGGCCAAAAACTTTTGGGCAAAGCGAAAGGCAACAACAAACAATCTGGACTAAAAGCTTAGCTAATAAGCATAATTTATGCTGCTTGATATGCCACTTTGGACCCTAGAAAAACCGAAATAAAATTCTAAAACCGCAAAAGCAAATCAAATAAAACTAAAAATAAATCAAAATACAAATGGAAATACAAGAAATATATTTTACGGCTACACAAAATGTGTGTTTCGAGCGACATGGCGATACGAAAGTCATCAACTAAATTGCTGCTGCTTCCCTGCTTTATTTTCCGCTGCATTTTGTTGATTTATTTTCTGGTGGCTTTCCCTCTGAATTTCGAAAGCAGAAATTGCGAGTAGAAAATTACATTTTGATCCCTTGCAATGCCAATTTTCATCGCAGAATTTTTTAATTTCACACATCGCTTCAAATGAGTCTTTTTGGCTTGGGGTGGTCGGTAAACTCTCTCCTAATGAAATAGCTCGTGCTTAAGTTGAATTGCCAGCGTTCTATCTGAATTATCCTGCAGAGTTGCAGTGCGAATAGATTTATGGCATTCGTGGGCCAGCATAACCCTCCCGATTGCATTAACTATGTGTAATAATTGCACGTAAATGATGTTGCATAAATTCCATACTCCTGCTGCCCCTTGGCCAACCCGAAAGTCAGAAAACAATACAGTACGGCTGAGGGGGGCTCCAGATTTCCCCGGATTTGAATTTCCGGAGAGATAATAGCATTGTTTGGTCGTCATTGCCACCCCATGGCTTGGCATCAGATTGCATTTGGCTTTATTTAATTAATAAACAACGAATTTAAGGCAAATGCATATTTACATACATCCGAGGAAAGCAGAAGGAGATGCTGAGAGCATAGGAGATTATCACCGTGATGGGGGCCTTGTAATAAATATTCATGAAGTTGAAATATTTAAGGCAACTCATTTTGATATAAATTATTAAATTTAAAAAAATATATTTTCCTGTGGTTTAAAAATGGGTATGTGTTAATGATCAATTTACGCTTGAATAATTAACATTAAAGTTATGAATCTACAGTATTTCGATCTTGCAAATTTTTGGATAAAATCACAATATTCTCCCTCGAAAAAATATTTCTTTTTATAAAATAAACTTTGTATTAAACGTAAATTTAGAGACAAATTTATTAAAACTTGATCAGTAAACTGGAATTTTGTGCTTTTACTAACGATTGTTACATTTTTTACTTGATTTATAAAGACACTATTAAAGCAAAACCTAATTATATATTTATATTATTTTTTAAATTAAAATAAAAACATTTTATTTTAAGCATAATATATCCTTTACAATTTAAACCGTGCTAAATTCACTGTGACTAACAGCTTAATGCCGTGACTGCCAGCACACTTCCCCCACAATTGCCATAATATCTCTGTTCATTTACCCTTTGGCAAGGATCATATTTTGGGGGGGGGGGGGAATCGGAAATGAGGGCAGCGTGGGTGGATTGCTATTGCGTGTGCGCTTGTGAACATAATCCAAAATGACGGGCACTGCAGTGATTATGTTATTAATTAGTAATGGCATTGCAATGCGTATATTTGCACGGAGCAAAGTGTTTCGTTACACAGCAAGAATCGACGAAGGCCATGTGCTGGGGGGGTTACGGACCTTTGGGAATTGAAGATGCTTTTGCCAGCTTGTTTATATTTGATTTAGGGCTTCTAGATGCATAATTACCGAGAGCTTGGTTCGACTCTCATATAAGTTATGACCTGCCTTTCCTGTTTTTCCATCTACAGACCATAGTTTTCCGCATTCCACACCCCCGCGGGCCATTATCATAATTTTTTCAACACCAAAAAAACAAACAAATAAACAAACAGAAGAGAAAATATGCTAAATTACACATTAAAACATTATTATTTGTAAAAGGGAACCCGGGAATGCGGCAAGTTGTTGAATTTTTTCTTGGCACGCAAGAGAATTATGTACAGCAGCCGCCATTACTAAGTAGCATTTTGCCCCCGCCCCAGAAATAAAAACACACTCACTCGGCCATCCTAATTTGGCTGCTCATTGTTGGGCCAGACATCATTTTCTTTTTCGTTTTCATTTTTCGAAAAGTGCGCGGCGAATGTGAAAATTAATTATACTAAGCACACGCACAGACTCTGAGACAAAGACTGGCGGCAGATGGGAGAAAGGGGGGTTAACAGCATGGGTTAAGAGCTACAGAGAATATTGCAGACTGGGCAGCCGCTTGGACGCAGACTATTTAAGGATCGTTGCGACTCTCAGATCTTCTGGCGTTGATTGAAATACATGTGTACGGCGGCGGCCAGGGAAATGGCTGAAACGCATCTGTCATAAACCTATTTAGGTGGCAAATGCCATTTGCACTGTCAGAAAAATAGCCAATGTATGTGTTAAAAATTAATTTGTATACTTAATATAGTAGAAAATATTTTCCTTGACTATTTCATTTTTTAAAGTAATGATTTCCCTCTTTAATAGTTTTCCTATTTCCCATTCTTATTCAGAAAATCGCCAGAAAAAATGATTTAATTACCACAGAATCTAAATCGATTTTTCTGATTTTTGTCCGTGTTTTCCTCTTGTGTTTGGCTTTTGGGCTATTTATGCGCTCTGTTTCTGTCATCTTTTGCCCCACACGCTCACGCAGACACTCTTAAATGTCAATAAATCATAAGCGGGTCGCCATAAGAAAAGCGGAGGGGATAGAGGTGGAGGGGCAGCAGCGAAGGCAGAGCGACAGGGGCCATGAATCGCTTGACAAGTTCTGAATGATATTTTTAGAAATATTTCCACATTTCGCCTTAATGAGGTTTAGTGCCGAGATCAAAACATAACAAACAAGGCACTTTATTGACGCTATGAAAAATCTACGAAATCGAGCCAAAAGCGGAAGAATTTAAGCAAAACAAGGGAATGGGATAGAAATAAATTTATTAATGAAGATTTATGCAATATTTACCAAAACTATCGCATCGCGCCCGCTAACATTAATAATCCGATTCGGAATCCACGAATCAATTAGATCATCGAACACCGCACACTCAATGGCCAGAAAAATCAGGCCGAAAAGCACTTGAAAATACGAGTAATCAACAATTAAATACGACGATGATGAGGGCCCGCATCCGAAAGGCCATAAAAATAAAATTCAGCATTAAGGTGAAAGGAAGGAATCCACTCGGGGCCAGGCCCATTAAGAGTGCGCATAAGGTAAACACGGGAAATGCTTTATTGTTTATGAATGTATCTAATGAACATTTTCGGGGTGGCGGTCGCAACACACGGGATGAGTAATGGCCAATTGAAGGAAAAGGCCGAATATAATCGGTGAGGAAACTCACTCATAATCCATCTTCATCCATAAAATAAACAATTTGCGTATGCATCAATCTATCGGCGAGTATATAACCATTTTGCATTCCACTATTAAGTGTACGTGTGTGTGCAGGGGTGCGGGGGTAAATTCGAAAATATTTGGCAATCAATTAATTAATTGATTTTCGATATGAAAATTTAGGCGATTCTAGAATGTGAATATTCAGTGTGTGTGTTTGTTCAGCGTGTACTTGAGCATTTCCTCTTTTCAATTTGATTTTTTCTGTGTGTCGGGCAAGGAGGAGAAGGGTGAGGATGAGGTGTGTGGCGTTTTCATGTTAATTTCATAATTTTTCCGCCACTCGGGGAAAATGAGCATGTCATCTAGCGAAGGATAGAGGCTGATGTGTGCGTTGGTACCTGCACTTGGGAGAAAAAATGGGTTTAAGTGCCAGAAATCATCAGTATCTATTGCTGACCGACTTGTGCATTTATAAAGAATATATGTGGGACTAGAAATTCCCAATTAATTAATTTCCGAACTAATTATACCTGTTTTACTTTTAATTATGGTGTTATTATTATATTATAAATTGTTTTTAATATTTGTAGAACAATGATATTTCTCCCTGTGCATTTCCAACTGTATCTGTGTGCAGACATGCCGCTGAAATACTAATTATGTGCGCGATTTAAATAGATTTTTCATTTATTTAGCTGGCCCATCATTTCTGGATGAAATGGAAATGAAAACGAAAATGAGAGCCAAATGTTTTATGTTGCGCCATTGGCCTCAGTCGAAAGTTATGGGGGGAAAAGGGGGTCGATTTTTGCCTTTTGACGTGCGCCTGTCATTTCATCATTGCTCTTGTTTTGGAGCCCGAAAAAAAAAAAGAAAAAGATGAACAGCCGACTGACTGACGGGGCGGAAGTGTTGCGAGTATATTCGAATAATTCCGAGCGGGAGGATACACAATTCTCGAGTTATTTGTTGTGCGCCCACTAATAAGGCCAAATGGGGCATAAACATTTGTAATTATGTGGCTATGAACTGCCTCTTGACTCACTTGTTTTGTGGATCCAAGTATTAAGTGAAATTTCTGTCTTATATTGAAAAATTATTTAAAAATTAATCATATTAAGATGTACCAAGGAAAATATAATTAATTATTATATTTTATTTGTTTCAGAGAAAAATAGAACACCTAATAATTGGTATAATTCAGAAAATTCGAAGAAAAAAATGAAGTGTTATTCAAAATTTTTACAACTTACCAATGATTTTTTGATACGAAAAATTCTTTGACTTCCATTATTTGTTGGTTAGTTCTTTCATTATAAAAGTTCCAATATACAATTTTTTTAACACTTCACTTAAAAAAAAAAATGTAAGATTTGTCTGAAAAAACGCGTGTCAAACACACTCCAACTGTGACCATAAATGTCATGTTTAATTTCCATTATTGTTCAAATTAGATAATTGTTAAGAGTGGTCTTTTATCAACTTAATCTTCTTTGAATAGGATGATCACTTTTATCATGTTTTAGCAACGAATCTTGCACACACACATAACGAACTCTGTTTTCGCGCATTTTTCACACCCACACACGCGCACTTTTGGATTAAGCCTCCGGGCTTCTATAAAAACTTGTAAAAAACATATTAAGCGTAGGTATTTCGATTATCTTTTAAGCACTGATCATTTAGGTAGCTTAACCGATAATAAACACACACAATTATACTTTTTTAAAGCTTGATTTATACAATTTACCAACTACGCACTTTTCACCGACCACAAACAAAAACTGACGGCGTTGCCAGCTCCGATAAAAAGAAATATTATGATTACTCTTGATTACGTGGAGGGGAGGGGGTCGAAAATCATCAAAAACAATCGAAATGCACATATGTATGTATGTATGCACGTACATTGACCACAAACTTTCTCTCTTTCTATTTCCAGGTTAAGATTTGGTTCCAAAACCGTCGCACCAAGTGGAAAAAGCAGGATAATGTCACCAACAACGAGGCGGCGGAGCACAAGTCCACGAATGCTAAGCCAGGCTCGACAGGATCAACAACAACAGGCGGCGAGCCAGCTGAGAAGAAAGCCGCCGCCAATAACAACACAAACACAAGCTCAGCGGGCGGTTCGCCAGCGGCTGCTACACCGACGGCTGCGGAGACCAAGAAGTCTCCAAAGTCGCCGAATCGAGGCAGCAGCAATAACAATAACAACAATACGCTAAATAACAATGTTAACAGCAAGCAGAGTACAACAAAGATTAAGAAACAACTAAATGCGCTGCTGGAGAAGACCGTCAAGGCGGCGGCGGCCGCAAGTCAGGTGAAGACAGAAACGGAAACGGCAAGGGCGGCTGCTGATCATCATCACCAGAAATCCACCGCCGGCGAAAAGCGTAATAATAGTAATAATAACAATGAAAATCAATTGCAAAATCAGCTGCTGCATCAGCGTCTGCACCAGCATGCGATTCCCCTGACCGTGGAACCGGCGGCGCCCTTGGAGCAGACCGAAAAGCTGGACATCAAGCTGGAGGAGTCTCCACAACACAGGGAGCTGCAGTTAAGTCTCCAACGGGCGGCCATTCAGAATGGCCAGCTGACGGAAATGGATTTCGAGAGCAAGCTGGCGGCCAGCACAATATCTATTGCACTGGCAATGGCCAACAAGCCAGTCCCTGAAACCCCGGACAAGAAGCCCAGCAACAAGCCGGACAGCGAGTCCTCGGGGGAGGATGATGACGAGGATGAGGAGGAGGAAACTGCGAGCGAGCATGGAGGCTCCACGGAGCCCCACGAAGACTCGCAGGATCCGGATGCCACGATGCGGGAAATCTAGAGAAATAAGCCCAGAGAGACAGTCAAATTACCATAACTTGTGCCAAAAACGTCGAATATTGCTCACATTTCCCCAAAAAATGATGGAAAACCCCAAAAAGAAAAAAGAAAGATAAATAAAGAAAATTAAGAGAAAAATAAGATAAAACCCATTATTGTAAACCGAATTGTAATTTAATTGTCGCGTAATCCGTTCACCCTTAGGCTTGTATTTAATTTATTTAATATATATACTTAACGCTAAGTCCTAGGCTTTTGTAAATGTCGCATTTAAATGAGAGAGCTGCAAACTATACGAAAAAAAAATTATAATTGTAATCTGAACTTTCGACAATTTCATGTGATAATGTATACGAGGCGATTACAAAATTGATTTTACTAATTGAACTATAAAACTATATGGTATATGTAAGCTGTGCTACCCCTGTAAATGGCAATTGAATGAAACATATTTATTGAGTGTTTGTACAAAATTAAGTAAGGCAACAAATGAGAGATAGCCAGGGAAATGTCCTTCTATCCTAGTTTAATTTAGCGGAACTTGCAAGTATTTCAATTTCTGGCAAAATAAAAGAAGAAATTGTCTTCAGTGAGAGATATTTTTCTTTGCTTATCAAGATAAATAATAACTACTCAATCTGTATATATATTCCAACAATATTATATAGTTTATATCCTTCAAAAAAGATCTGTAGATCTTGCTTTAAATTTAAAATACTTTTCTATCCGAAATTATATGCAAGTTCCGTTAAATCAAATTAATATAGAAATATATTATGGCTGAATTGAAGGCTCCGCCGTTGCACATTTTAAATTCAAACAAATTAAACGAAAAAAGAAAAACAAAATAAACAGATTAAAATTCAACCGATCACAGACGACGTATTTTGGCTGGCGGGCGGATGAACTGCGGCTCGGGAACATCGACCACGCCCTCGGCGGTGATTAGGAACTCTGCAAAGTCATTGGGGGTCTCCGGCGAGTACAGAATCTCCAGCTTCCGCACGGTCAGCAGCTGATCTCCCGTCCGATGCTGCTTGGGCACTCGAGACACTCGAAGGCGGGTGCGTCCGAGGTGTGCCCACTGCAGGCCGAGGCAGGGTATCTCCTCCTTGGTGCCACTAGAGGCCACCTGATTCACGCACACCACAGCGCAGTTATACTTGTCCGCATAGCTTAACAGAGCATTGGCCAAACGACGCATCTCTCGTGCACGCTCCAAGTAGTCGGTGTATAGCCGGAAGATAGCCGCCACGGAGTCAATAATGATCAGGCCAATGCCATGCTGCTGCATCAGTCGGGGCAGGCGATTCTTCACACAATTCAGCAGGGGTTCCTATAGGAGATGAGGATTGGAATTATAAAATCTTTATTTAGGATTCCACTCACCGTCTCGTAGTGATGCTCCACAAATATGTTGCCCAGGAAGTTGAGCCGTTCCTTGGGGTGTCGCTTCTCACAGGCCTTGCTCATCTGCAAAAGCCGTCTCGCCGGAAAGGCGTCCTCCGTGCAAATGTAGGCCACACCCTTGCCCAATCCACCCAGCTCGGTGGGCAGCTGGACGCACATGGCCAGCTGGAGAAGGAGCTGCGTCTTGCCCACACCCGAAGCGCCGCACAGTTCGGTGATCCCTCTAGTGACCACACCGCCGCCAGTGCAGCGATCCAGGGCTGAACAGCCGAAGGACACACGTGACCATCTCACATTGACCAGCGGCTTGAAGAGGGAGTCGGCTTAAAGGATATTAATTAATTAGTACTAATTAGTACCGACTGTGATGTAGAAATTGTTTTCCCCTAAGGTCTCCTCCTCACCTGCCTGGGGCATCTCTGCCAGCCACTTGGCCGCCGCATCCTTGAGCACCCGCACATCCTCCGGCGTGCACTTACGCACTATCGAGTGCAGCGATTTGGATCGAGTGTCCAGGAAGCGGATCTTCGGCGTTGTCAGCACCTCCTCCGGGGCCAGGACATTAACTGGAGTTAAAGTGACATTAGGAGGCACTTGAACTAAGTTCCGTGGGGATACACCCTTACCCTGCTCTGCGATTTCCTTGATATGCTGAGGCAACTGATCCAGAAAGTTTGTCATCGCCGCGGCTCCACCACCGAGTGTGTGATGGCATGTCCTCGATGGGATTGCGTGATTTGATGGCCCGGCCCACACGAAAGGTGTTTCAACACCTCGGGAATCGCTCCGAAGCGGGGGAAATATTGATCAAACAGCCGAGGCCGAGTAATCAGCGACGATTTGCGAATAAAAACAAAGTAAGGGCCGGCTTTCGCCTTCAATCAGCTGTTGGCGCCATTTTTAACTGGGTCAATCGGCTGGCAGCTACAGTGATTATTGGATAAGAGAACCTTTACTCACTATTTTTATTAATCCAGAAAATATTTTTGCAGGGCTAAAAACCATTCAGAGTACGATCTTTACCAGACTTTCTAGGCCTTTTTTGTATGGCTAGATGATCTATTAAATTTCTTTAAACAAATCCCAAAGACTAATCAATTTTAAGGAGATGGCTTTAGTCAAGTATCTCGATCTTAGCTGAGCACTAAAAATCTCTTCTTAGTTCTAGACAAAAATGTAACTCCTTTCATAGAGTCCAATAATTTCTGTGGCACCCCTGCCTTTATATTTACTATTACGGATCGGGAAAGGCTTACAAATGTTCCTGTTCTATACATATTTATGAGCACAATGCAATATTTTACTCTGATAATTACAAATTCCTTTTAAACTGTGTTCACAGTGCCAAATCTCCTCAGTGATCAAGATCTTTGTTTCACTCGAAAGCAGTCCTTGCAGGTTTCCAGATTTAGCCACTTATTCACCAAACACTTCATATTATTTACATAATGGTTTTGTTTTGTTTCAATCATTTAATTTCGAACATTTTTTTTCGCACAAACATCAGAGAAAAACGCAAGAACGATCGATAGCCGTGTTATCGATAGATAGTGTATGCTGCTCTCCTCTTCCTTTCAGGCGAATGTTATGTGTATGTGTGTGTAAATGTTGTTGTTTTTCTTCTCGTCTTTAAGCTAGGGGAACTAAGGATCTGGGATCCTGCGGGAGCCTAGTGCTTAGGCGTGGGCTTGGAAAGCTCAGCCAAAGCACGGGCCTCGGCTTCGGCGCTGCGCTTCTTCTCCTCGGCGAGCTTCGCATCGCGCACGACCTTCTGCTGGGCCTCGATCTCGCGCACCTTCTCCTCCTTCTTGGACAGGCGGCTCTGGTGGGCGGCACCGTAGGCGATGCCCACAAGGAGCAGCGACCAGCGGCCGAACTTGATCAGCGGGGAAACGCGAACGGGAGCCTGCGACATGGTTCTTTTCTGGGAGTTATGTAATGGTCCAACCGGGCAACTGCACTGCAAGAGAAAGGGAGATGTTAGTCATACAGCCAAGCCCATGCGTTTCCTGTGGTACATTCTTCACCAACAAAAGCTTTTTGCTCTATTTTCTATTCCACTTTTTCTGTTAAAATTGCGAAAAATTACCCAAAATCGAAGCTGAAGTATAACCTTAAAACAGCTGTCAAGTAGTGTTGCCAGATACAAATTTAGCTTTCCCCTAAAAAATCTTAAACAGTCGAGATTTCACCCTGAAAAATCCAGCTATCCCCCTAAATTCAAAAAATATGCCAATTTCAAGCATGTGAAGAAGAAATATCTCAGGATGACGTTGTAGAAATGTTAAGATTGGGAAAATCAGCGTATAGTAAATTGTTATTTAAAAACCCCTGATCTAGGAACACAGCTTTCAAACGAGTTAAAACGATTACGCTGTCGATGTATCGATTTTTGCTGAAAAATATACCAAAGTTAGTATTAAAAAAAATATGAACTTTAATTCCAGTGCGTTCACACTTGCTACAGATTCAATTATAAATCCGCGGTGAATTTAGAAAATTCGTGGCCTGTTTTATATTTAATATTGGAAAAATCGTTGGTGACTTGGATTAACATATAATTTATTTATTTAATATATATCATTAACCCTGCAGTATTATTGGAACTCATACTGAAATACATATAAAAATGCACCAGCTCTTGCTAGTATATTTGATGTCTATAGTTATTTTCGACCAGCCGCGGTCACACTAACTTCTAAGAAAAAAAGTATTTTGATTACCCGAAAACATGGCTAATTCCAGCTAATACAGGAAATTTGCCAATTCAAAACACATATTTTCCCGGAAAACAGGACTGCGGCTGCTTAGTATAAACCGTGGAACAAATGAAAATTGACGCGTGTTAAATGCAAACAAGAAAATTCCAACACAGACCTTGAGTGGCTTACACACATACTTACACCCCCTCTCACACACCTGCCACACATACACAAGTTCGCGCACATAGATAAAGAGGAGTGCGACAGGGAGGGAAGAGAGCCAACCGTTCCCTGGTTTTTTGTGTCTTTCGAACAGGAAGTGTTCGTTTTTTTTTTGCCAGGATCTGCTGAAATCGGCAGCTGGCGATCACAATAATGGTGAACGTACCCCCGCTACTCTGTAGCACTCCGCCGCCCATTGATTTCGGGGAGGAGGACGACGATTCCGGTTTGCAGTCCACAATTCACTTGGACGAAAATGACGAATACTCTGAGTTCGGCTTAGTCAGCGTCGCAAAAGGTAAGCTTAAACGGGGTAAACATAGTCGGGGATCTCTCTGGAAGAAAGGGGATATCCCGGAAAGCATTCGGTATGGGTTATCACTATATCCCTTTAAATTAAGATCATTTTTAGTGGTTGAAAGATGTTAAAGGTGTCTAGAATTGTGCTAAATCTTGTTAAAACCAAAATACGCTAAATTTTTGACCTAACATAATCTATTGCAGCCTTTTTAAGCTCGAATCTTAGCCTATTACAAAACGTATCCTTTGAAACCAATTAAAAATGTGACCAAATTTATAATAATAATTTTTTGTTGCATACTTTTGAGCACAAATGCAATTGAAATTAAATCCACATTCAATTTAAACTTAACAATTAAACTCTTAAATTTTAAAAAGGTACAGATGTCACATTTTCTGTTAATATTTTAATAAACGTCTTCCCTTACTTTTCAGAACCCCTTCCCTCGCCGGATCCCGTTACGGAATACCGGGAGGAGTCGTCGGATATGCTGGAAAATAAACAAACCGCCGAGGCTTTTAATTACCAAGTGAAGCAGTCGATCGATTACGATGTTTATAGGGAAACAGCGCCGCCCACGCCGCCACCTTTAAGTCTGGAGCTTGACGAGGAAGAGGTGGAGCAGATGGGAGATATGGAACAGGAAGAACACCTCGAGGAGGAGTCTGTGCCCTCCCTGAAGCTGGATAGTCTCAGTCTGTACTCCACGGAAAGCGTTTCCGCTGCCTCCGCACTCTCACCCTTGGGGGAACCGGATGCGGATGCGAATACAGTTGCCCAGCCCACAACCAAAGCTAATGTCGTCGTCAGCCACCAAGTCACGCTGGAGGATGTGTCCGATGACAGCGACGAGGAGTGCTCGCCAAAGAAGCCCAAAGAATTATTTATACGCGAGGGAGCTAAGGATTTCTTTGCCATCGAGGTGCTGGCCACACCCACCTTACCAAATGGAGGCGGTGTCCACCACACAGAGCAGAGTCCTAGCAAAAAAGAGAAACCTGCGCAGGAAGGCAGCTTTAAGCGGGGGGAACCACTAGAGGAGTTGAAGCAGGAACCCAGCTTCAGAGAGGGAGCTACCACTCAGCAGGAGAAGTCAACGGAAAGTGGTGTCTTTCAGTTTGCAGACTTCGAAGCGGCGCCAAAGAATTGCAACGACACAGAGATTATTCCCGAGCAGAAGCCACACCAGGCGGAGCACCAAGAAACAGAAGAGGCAGAAGACGACGACGACTTCGATGACTTTGGTGACTTTGCTGACTTCTCAGCTGCTGAACCCGAGGACATCAAAGAATCCTTGGCGATAGCTACAGCTCTAAAGGCCACCACCTTGCAAGCAGCTGCTCCCACAAAAGATTCCGCAGAGTCAAAGGCAGCTACTATGGTAGAGGCTCCTTCAGATGATGGCTTCGATGACTTCCAAGAGTTTGCCACTCCCACAAAAGCGACGACGCCCATCCAAAGCGACAACGAGGACGACGATGATGATTTTGGTGATTTCTCGGAGCCCGTAGTGGCTCCCATTCAAGTACCTCCACCACCCCCGCCAGCCACTGTCCACCTGAGTCTCGACGAGCGGGTAAAGCCAGTTCTGGAGATGATGTTTCCCCAGTCCAAAGAGACCGCCAGCTCGAGTCTGGACAAGCGCCGGCCATTGGCACAGTGTCAGCGCTTTAACTTCGGTGCCATCGAGCATGCTCAGGCGCTGGATTATCAGTGGAGCAACTCGGAGATGAGGCATGCTCTGGTGCGATCGCTGGGGATTGATTCGAGGAATATAGTAAGTTTAGAAGACATGAAGATAATGAAATGTAGTGTAAAATCACAATTCTTTATATAAGTTTAATTATTTACCTATTTTTTCCAGCTCTTTGGCGATAAATGGAACTCATCAATGCCGCGTTTTGCGGCCAACTTGAGCTTTGATCCTCTTAAGCCGCTGAAGCCACTGTCGCCTGCCAATGGCACCGCCACCGCCTTGGAGCCTACCAGCAGCTGCTACCAGGGTGAGTGTCATTGCAGTTCCCTGAGAGATTGCTTCCACTTATAGTTGCCGCAAATTAACCGCTACACAAGTTTTCGTAACTCGAGAAATTTCCGCCACCCAACAACCGCTCGCTCGCTATTTTCGTTAAAACGCTTTCCGTTCCGAATCAATTCCCACAATCCTTTTTAAACACCCAAGACACACACACACACGCTATCCCGGATTTGGCCTGCCGTTCGATTGATGATTGGCTGCTCCTCTTTTTTTGGGTTGTATCCTCTTTCGTTTGCCTTGTTTTCCCTTGGTTCCTTGGTTTGTGCCCGCCCACATTTCTAACTTGGTAATAAACAAACAATCAAAAAAAGTATAAAATGTATTTAGAATCACATGTACAGACTTTACAATTGGAACAACTAGACCAACTACTAACCGTGATGGTGGCTAATGCTGATAAAATAAATCTTGTTACCTCTACCTCTAACAATAACAATAACAACGACAACAACAATGATGATGATGATGATGATGATGATAATAATGGTGACAACGTCGTTGCTGCTGCGCTGGATGTTATACCCTTGCCCTTGATGGATTTGATGCCCCAAAACAAACACAATTTGACTTACGATTTGCACCACAACTCTCCTCCTCCACTCACACATATGAATATGAATAACCATCTTAATAACAATAATGCAAACAATACTAATGCAACAACAACAACAACAATGACAATAACAATTAACACAAATCTCACTGCTCACTGCGACGCCTTGCTGGATTTTAGTAAGTTTCGTTGGCTCTGTGCGTGTGTCGTAGTTGTGTTTCCACTTTCTTTCCTTTTCGGTTCGTTCAGTTGCCTTTCTCTATATATATATACTTATCTCTCTGAACCCCACGATCCACAGTTCCCCCTAGTTCTTGTTACTTTGGCACTACAAAGCATCCAATCTCCGCCAGCCCCGTTCTCAAGCACCAAGTAGACCCTCCTATATACCCACATTTTTCACATTTTTACTTAGCTAGAAAACAAGTTCATACTAATAACAATAATTAAATATATATTCCTAGACTTAAGATCCGTTGTGTTTCTCAATAATGCAGAATAGAGCTGGAGAACAATCGATAGTGGGACCATCGATGGTTTTCGATAAACAATCGAACACTATCGATGGTTTAAAAAAAAAAAAACTCATTAAAAGCCAAACAAATTGTATTTTGAGATCAGATTTTTTATATATTGATATTCTTATTCATAAATAACAGTTGGTCTACATTTATTAACTTAAGCGCGCATCTTCGGTCCGATATAATTTGTCCTGCCTTACTAAATGTTCTTTCTGAGGCACTGGACGACGCTGGAACGCATAGATATTCCTTAGTAATGGCCTTAAAGGCTAATTGTATAAACAATTTTACTTTTTTATGTACTTACATTTTATTTACCTTGTTCGCTTGGCAACTCCCGCTAATAAAGTGATGGACAAAAAAAAAACCATCGATAGTGAGAAAAAACAATCGAACTTTACGATGGCTTGAGACCATCGATACTATCAATGTTTCCATCGATTGTTCTCCAGCTCTAATGCAGAAGCGCCTTAATAACGGTTTCTTTTTCTAGCAACACAACAGTTGCCTTTAAATCTAAGCCTCAAATATAAATAATAAATAGAAAAATAATAAATATTGTCCTTAAAAGATAGCTCCCCGCAGTAATCAAGTTTTCTCTCCTTTCCGCAGGACTGGAAACAGGCGCCGGGGCCCAAGCGAGCCAAGCTGAAACGCGGACTAGCTCGGCTCATGGGGAAGGGATCTCCTGCAGCAACGCCTCCGACGGCGAAGAGCGACCCACGACCGAGGGCCAGCCAGAGCCAGAATCCGAGTCAAGCCACCGCCATCATATTGAATCCCCAGCAGCGGCATCAGCAGCAGCTATTGCTCCAACAGCAGCGACGCTACCGCCTGCTCTATCAGCAGACAGCCCTGCCCACCAGCTCAACGGCGGTGAGCAGCTGCATCAGCAGCAGCAGCAGTCGGAGCCGGAGCAGTTTGATTTGAGGGCCACTCCTTCACCCACGCAGCCACCGCCGCCGCCGCAGCCAGCGCAGGAGGAGATCGTGGGCAGCAGCTCCTCCACCTCCTCCATTGCCAGCTATGCAGTGCCGCTGAAGGAGACCCATATCTATACACCCTCCAAATCGGATACGGCGGTGGCCAAGACCACCACGCTGGCGCCCATTGATTTCGACTATGAAATGGCAGCCACGGGCATTATCATTGATGAGACCGTGGTGAAGAAGGAGTATCGCGATGTGGAGTACAAGCCGCCGTTTGGCCTGGATTCGCCCAGCAAAGTGAGTAGCTTCGAGATGCCCCCGCCTCAGGCGGCAGCAGCAGCAGCAGCGGCAACGGAAGATGACGACTTCAGTGACTTTCAATCGATGCCAGCGGTGCCACGATCCAGGCTAGATACGCCCACTTTTGGCGAACAGATGATCCTCAGCCCGGCCATATTGCTGCCCCAGGCTATACCCATGGCCAAGAAGTCATCAGCAGCGGCCGCCTCTATTCAGTGGGGCGACAACGCTTTGGCCAGCATAAATGCCGAGGAAATGGCCCGAATCGAGGAGCTATTCTCATCGCAGACCGCCAAACCGCCGACGATAAGCGCCTCGGTGGCAAAGAAGAAACCTACGCAACCTGCGGCTGCCACTCAGACCCAAGAAGATGATGAATGGTCGGATTTTGTGTCGGTTCCAGTGGCCACAGCATCCCAGCAGCACTCGCCACACACCACCACCACCACCAACCATAATAATAACAATGTAAGCAGCAACGCAAGGAAGGGAACTCCTGCCGCTGCAGCTCCCAGGGAAGACGATTGGTCGGATTTCGTGAGCAGCACTCCAGTGTCGTCCTCAGCTCGTCCGGCGCCGCAATTCAACTCGGGTGCCTGGCAAACAGCTAACTTCTACAACAATCCCTTAAGCCTGTACCAGGCCCAACAACAGCAGCAGCAACACCACAGCAATCTGGTTCCCAGTCACAACCATCATAACAACAACAACAACAATGTGCCAGCAATTCCCCAGCAAATCCACATCATGCACGACTTCTCCACGGCGCCCGTGTCGGGCGGTTTAATGGGCATGGGCACCGCCACCTACCAGCAGCACCATCAGCGTCAGCAATTCCAAATTGGCAACGCCAAAGTAGCGCCGCGCATCTCTCTAATCCCAGATCTCAGCTTTGTGGCACCAGCCTTGCCCACGAATGCGGGCGCGTTCATGGGAGCGCTGCCGAAACCGAGCTTCGGCGGTGGCAAGAAATGACACAAGAAGTTGAGGAGTGGCCAGCAGCAGCAGCAGCATGTCACGGCTGCGCCAAGGCGGCCACTGGGAGGAGGCGGCGGCGAGGCCACGATCCTCACGTAGGAATTACGTAGGGCAAGGCTTAGGGAAACGAGAGGAGGATGAAGGAAGGCGATGCGGCCCGTGGGAGACAGTCAGTATTATGAATCCGTCTGATATTTACCATAAACCGTCACACACACGTACTTAGTTTGAGGCAAGCGCTGTGTTTTCATGTTGTTGTTGTCGTCGTCGTTGACGCTGTTGTTGTTGTGCGTACATGTTGTTATTGTTGTTGTAGATCGTAGATCAGGATTTCCAAAAAAGAAAAAAAAAGAAACTAAGAAAATAAGCGAGGAAAACCGAACCTTTGGTGCAATATTTGGATTTAACATTTTATTTTGTACTTGATTTTCTAAAGAAATAACCCATCCCCGATATGTTGGCATTCCATATGTGCGTGAGTCTGAAAAAACCCGAGGTTGGCTAGGCCTACATTAAAAAAAAAGCAAGCCAAAGATGCATGTGGAAGACACAGGAGTCTTTTTTTATGGCCTAGGAATAGGGGCGACCGAAAAAAATATATTTTATCAACCTTTTTTTCAGTTTTATCAAATTATATGAAATGGAATCTTTTTATTTTATTTCTCTGACAATTTTTAATTAGTTTATTTATTAAAAGAATTTTATAAAATGTATTTTCGGATTTAAAACGTTCTAAATGTTTTCAAAGTCTTGATTTAAAATTAAATCCCTTTTCAAATTGAAAGTGAACCCTGAAATCGACATTAAAAACGTGATATTCTTGTAAAGGGTTAACACAAAAATCACTGTTGACTTAAAATCAATTTAAATGAAGTCGGAAAGTATGCTACGAAAAATGTACAATCCGTTTTTAACCTAAAATATTTCGGTGCATACTTGTGGATGCCTTTTTAATTGATTTCCAATCCATAGAGATTTCTGAGGCATACCTGATGTTCCACATTTGTTAAGAAAATAATTTCAGCTAAGATAAATTCCTGTTAAATACTATTCCTCTGAAATATGTTAAAATTTAATAGCTTATCTAGAGAATTCCTGAAGCTTTGCTAGATTTTACAAGACATATTAGCTTGCGCTTCTAGTGTACTCCGGTCATATCAATATAACAACTTAAGATTTGCATTAGAAGACCAAAACCGAACCACACGAAATAGCAGTAGAGTTCTCAGGAGTATTTAGAAAGGCTAAAGATTCAAGAATATGTTTTTTAGAAACGGAAAAATACCTAAAACCTGCTTTCCTTTAATTTTACCTGCAATGACCTCGAGATTCGCTCCGACTTGAGTTCTCCAACCTCCATGAAGATCTGAAAAACCAAAAAACCATTCCACAAACGAAGTTTCCTTGATGTCACTCCCTAAAAAAAACAAAAAATACTCCAAAAGCGAATGCGGGGGCCAGCATATTATTGAAATATTATTGAAATCGAACCCCAACCCGCCTGATGCGAATTTTTCTATATTGTGTACTTAAAAAAAAAGAGAAAAACACGAACTCTAACCAAGCGAACATAGTTAACGTTGTAAATGTATTTAGGACTTGTTAGTTGATAGTCAGATAGTCGGATAGAGGACTCCCATTGCATTCCAAGGGTAAATGAGTGTGATGTGTGTGTGTGTGTGTGTACAGTTTGCCATGATGATCTCCAGGAAAAGCACGCTGGATAAACGAAACCCAATCCGCTCCAGTTCTTAATTAATTCTGTTTGTTTTCTTTTGTGTTAATGTGTGTTTTTGATTTATTTATTTTTTACGCTCTTTAAGTTGAATGTGTGTGTGTGTGTCTGCAAGTGTGTGCGGGTGTGTCTGGAAATTATATAAACAATTTATCAACTAAAACTAAGTGTATGTTCTTAGATATTAACCTGTAAATTACAGAATAGATTTCTCATTTTCGTTTTGTTTATTTTTCGCCAAGTCAATAATGAAAAAAAAAAACAAAAAACAAGAACATGATTATAGAGAGATGGTTGCTGCTTGATTTTTAAATAAAATGAATTAACTATGTACTAGAAAATATAATATATATGTATATGTATTTACGATATTGTATAATTAAAAAAGATATGCGCAGAATAAAAATTAAACCTATTTGAAAAATGAATTCATTATTGGAGCATTCATTGAAATACAGAATAAAAGATAAAAACGGTTTTTGGGGGACAAATACATAATTTGAAGCCGGATTTCTTGGGGGATGGATCTATAGCCTATATGTATATATAGTATGTGGCGTGAGTATGCGATTGAAACCTGCATGTGAGTAGAGAGATTATCAAGTAACTCGAAGCACTAAGCACTACGCTCCTGGAGAAGCCTCGTGGTGAATTGATGTTCTATGTGCTGTTTTATGATTGAAATCAACGATTCAGTGTCAGTTCCTAGGGGGCGGGGGCGTGGCAGGTGTGCGAGGGCGGTGTATATAGCTCTATGGCAGTAAATAGTACATAATAGTAGTTTAGAAATTACACATGTATCTAATATAAATATCTAATTATAAATAGTGTTACGATCGCTCTTCCATCATCAAAATGATCATCTCTCTCATCCTAAATGGTCAACAGTTTTTTTTTTCTTCCCTTATATGCGTTGTGTTCTCTTTTTTTTTTTTGTAATTATTATTATTATAATTATTATCTGTTCTTAATGTAAGCCTTGCTCTAAACATAATGAAACGCTAACAAATCCAAAAAATATGCCATGTGTGGGTCGATCTCTTGATTAAGCTTCTTTGGGGGAACGAAAGGGAATCAGTTAGGCAACCGCTTGGTGTTAATATCAAATTTGAGTCATTCTCTAGAGTCTAGGTCTTTTCTTTAAGTTTATATATCTTCTTATTAGTTATTTTCGATTTGCATTTATCCGAGATTTTGCTTGATCTCCCGTGGAAAACATTGATATTAAGCCTTTCATCGATTACTTCGATAACTTCGATTACTCCCAGCGATTGTTTACAGATCGAACCACATATTTCTTCAATTAAGTGAGGGGCGGGGTGTTGTGTGTGTGTGTGTGTGTGTGTGTGTAGGGTGTGTGTCGCTATCCGTTATGATATTTGAACTAACAGTTTTTCATACTTTTTTCCTCAAAAAATAAGATCTAAGCTCGGGGATGCCGCCCAAGGAACAGGTCTCCAGATATCCATCCGTCCACTTTGTATCCCTCCAAAAGTGGCAACAGGACCTAACGAAAACAGTTCTTCTTCTCTGTGGCTTAAGGCGATGCAATCTACGTATATAAAAGCTAAGATGGAGGGCTCCTCGAGCCCAAAGATTCCCTGCCTTAAACATGGTACAAAAAAGTCTTCGTTTTTCAAGGCCGACCCGCATCCCCTTCTTCTTTCTCTCGCTCCTCGAAAGCTGCTCGGCCTCAGAAGGCCAGCCAAGGATGATGCAGCAGCGATTCCTTGGAGCGATCCCCGTAATCGTACGTCAGTTCCTCGCCCGGCTCTATGTCGTCCTTGGCCAGGAGCACCAGGTGTGGGCGCTGCTTGATCAGGACGACCTTGGTCATCAGGTTGCCGTTACGCGAATGATTAATGAGGCGTCCCAGCTTCCCAGTGTCCACGGTGGCATCGATGCAGTACTGCTGAGTCTTGTGTTTAAAGTAGTACATGTAGCAGCCTGCATTCTCGTCCAGCGCATAGCGCTTCTCCCGATCCGAGGCCTCGCTGATGGAGATGAGATCGCCGACATATTCCACGACAAACTCGTTCCGCTTGAAGGCTCGTTCGGCGACCACACCTCGTCCCTTGCCCATGAAGTGGTGCACCTCGAGTCCCTCGCAGCGTTCCTCGAGAACGGCCTGCTCTAGGCCACGCATCCACTCCTCCTTGACGGCCGTCTTGGTCTTGCGGACGCTCCTTCGAACCGGGAAGAAGTCGGTCATCTCACGATTGCCATTGGTGGCAGCCAGGGGAAGCGGCGGCAGTTGGCCTTTCCCAGGGCCCTTGCCTTTGGTCTTGGACTTGGAAACGGGCGCTGGCTTGAGCATGGCTTTTACGCCCATTATGCCCACTTTGTTGCTGTTGGCTGTGGCTGGTGCTTTGTTCTGGTTCTCCCGCTCCTCGGCGGCCTTCATCAGGGCATGGACATCGTCCTCGTCCTCCTCCTCGTCGTCGTCATCGAGCACCACAACGATGTCGTCCTGCTGCTGTGGCGGTGGTTTCTGTAGCTGTGGCTGCTGGTAAGGCGCTTGTGGCTTTGGCTGGTTCAGTCTTCGTCGCGACTTGCAGGCGGCCACCGCTGCCGTAGTGGCGGGCAACTTGCGTGGCGATTTCCGCGGCGACAGGGGATCCGTGTTAGCTCCTCCTCCTCCTCCCTTGCTAATCAACGCACCTCCCGACGTCACCTTCAATGCGGTCTTAATCGGCGATGGGCAGAGTATGCGATGCGGTGTGGCTGGCTTCCGGCGACGCACAGCTCCTGCTCCCACTACCGCCGCTGGCGATTCCGTGGCGGCAGTAAGTCCGCAGGCCACTCCACTGTCGCAGGAGCTGCTGTCGTGCTGGTCCAGCTCGAAGTTCGGCACAGGCAGCACCGGCTCCTCCCTTTGCCCATTCAGGCTGACAATCTGATTGAAGCGTCCGTTCAGCACGCAGGCATTGAGCACAGACGGCGGCGATGAGAACACTGCTCCGGCCACCTCGAAGCTGCGATTGATCTTAATGCTGGAAGCTTTGGTGGGCGTGCGATCTATGTCCAGGGTGAGCACTGGCTCCTGCAGGAAGATGTTGTCGGTGCTGCTGCTGTGCGTGGAGCTGTGGCTGTCCCGCAGCGTCGAGCGGTGTGTCTGGAAGTCGGCCATGGTGCCCAGCACCTCTTGGATCTCGTGTATTTCGTGCATCTCCTGGATATCCTCGATTTCCTGTATATTCTGCATGGCCGCCACCTCGTGCTGATAGGGACAGGGCGAGCTGGAAGAGGCCGTGGAGCTGCCATCGAAGAGGAGTTCCTCTACCACCTGCTGCAGCTCCTCGTTTAGCTGCTCATCTGAGAGCTTAAGCTCCTCATCGGCATCGGCTAGCTGTAGGTGCAGCTGCTCCTCGTCTCCCAGCTGGAGGTCCTCGTCCTGCAGCTGCAACTCCTCCTCCTCCACAGCCGCATGTATTGTCTTTTGCTCTGCTTGGTGATCCGGGATTGTATGCTTGGCGGCGGCGGCAGCGTTGGCTTTGAAAAAGTTATCGATGGTGCGCGTCTGCGAGCGAGTGGCCAGAGGCACCCCTGAAATGATGGTCAATATGTAAGCTATGTAAGCTAACCTCAAAACGCGGCGACGCGACGCAAACACTCACCTATTGTTCGGCCCGCTGCTGCCTTGTTGTCTTTGTTGTTGATGTTGTGGTGATGGTGGCCTCTGTTGGCCGCTGTGGCTTCCGGCACATTGAGATTTTCGCTGGCCTTCATCAGGCGACAGTCTTTCCGCTTCGGACTGGCAAAATACTGATCCTCCAGCAGGCTGCCCGCCACAGCGGCGGCCGCATTGAGGGGCTGTCCCTCGGGAATAGCTGCTCCGCCATGGGCGTCCTTCGACTCCTTGGCGGGCCGTGCTCGTCTGCGCACCATTATCATTGGTGGATAGTAGGGAGGCGCGCGTGATCAATGGGCGGGCGGCAGTGGGGGTGGCTCTAGTTTAGTTGGCGCGTTTTTCCTGGACACGCGTTTCTCCCCCGTCCCTCACACACACTCGCACACTCGTGGAAAGCTGACTGCAATTAGCTGGGGGAAAAACAAAAAAAAAAAAAACGGAGAACTCATAAAACATTCGCACACACTGTGTATATTACATGTGTGTTTTTTTTTTTTTTTGTCGTTCTCCTCTCGCCGCCCCTCTTGCGTACAGTTTTCGCTTCAGAAAAAACGTCGCCCCGTTATTGTTGTTACTGTTGCTGCAGCTGCTGCGAAGCGAGCGAAAGAGGAAGACCAGAAGAAGAGAACGAAAGTCCGCGCCGTTGTTTACCTCGCTCGGGAAAGTGCCATTTTCTTAATTATTTTAAATTAATTATCGCTTATATGCAATGGCAGCATCTGGCTAAGTAATTAAACGCGTTGCTGTTGCACTTTTCCGCAAACTTTTTTTGTGTTCTTTCTCTCCAGTGTTGCCAGATAAAAATTTAGCTTTTCCCCTAAAACGTCTCAAGCAGTTGAGATTTCCTCCTAAAAAATCCAGTTTCCCCATAAATTCAAAAATTCAGTTAATTTTAAGCACTCTGTTTCAATTGCCCTTAGCACTTTAAAAAAACCCCAAAATCAACGGGGCAAACAACAATTAACCTAACAGAAAGATGTGAGTGAGAGAGGATCTGAAAAAGAGAAAACATGCTGCTCTGCACAAAACGTAACGGCTTACAACGTAACTGAACATAAACGTGAAGTCTTACGACGTTAGGAAAATTTGTAACTATCGATGGCTCTTTGCGTTGGTACTAGTGGTGGGGTTTCATTTTTCGATAATTAGGAGGCAGTAATAATATAAGATTAAATTTAGCTTTTGAGAATTAAAACTCACTCAGTTTTGGAAATATAATTAAATATTTCCTTATTTTAAGCTTTTAATTATTTTTGTTTGGACAATCGAATGGCCGATATCCTAACTATCGTGCTTTATTGTGCAGCAGTGTTGTCAGGGGATGAGCGGCAGAATAACCTAGATCTTTCACAAAAAAAAGCTAAAATAAGCTAAAAATAAAACATTAATAAAAACATTAAAACAAAAATGCTGAAAAACAAGCTAAACCAATCTTAGGTTGTTTAAGTTTTTAATTT